>MJUU01026682.1:71570-94609 GCA_002080025.1 Modiolus philippinarum
AACAAAGTTACAGCACTTTGTAGATTTCTCCTACTTAGAGTCTATATTGAAAATTTAAAAGGTAGGCTAAAAAGGTTTCCCCAACATTTTCCCTATCGAGTAGCAAAACATCTCTCTGATAAATAGTTCTAATGAGTCTATGTCTTATCAAAGGATTTCTCTGTGCCTTCCTCTTATTATACCCCCCGCAAACAAAGTTTGGGAGGGTATATAGGAATCACCCTGTCTGTCTGTCTGTCCGTCCGTCTGCCTGTCCGTCTGTCCGTCCGTCTGTCCACACTTATTGTCCGAAACCAGGAAGGGGAGATAATTCAACTTTGACTTTTCGTTAATTCCCTATATATGGGTTACCTTGTAAGCGCAACTCCTCTTAAACCACTTGAAGGATTTTGATGAAACTTTACACAAAGGAAGGACACTATATGGAGATGTGCATGAAGGAATATAATTATTGTCTGAAACCAGGAAGGGGAGATAATCCGACTTTGACTTTTCGTTGAATCCCCATGTATGGGTTACCTCATACGCACAACTCCTCTTAATCCACTTGAAGGATTTTGATGAAACTTAAGACAAAGGAAGAACACTATATGTAGATGTGTAAAATGTCAAAAAGGCTGAAAAAAAGGTGAATTTTATATTTGTCTGATTTAGACAGTGTTTTCATTGGAACCCTTTGGAAAAGTTTTTTCTTGAAGATTATATCATTGTGTCCATACTTGTATTGTGTCCATACTTGTACTGTGTCCACACCTGTATTGTGTCCACACCAACTTAATTTTGCACTTACCATATCGATTCAGGATTCAATTAGCGGGGAGTATCTTTGGCTGCCATTCGGCGACAGTTCTTGTTTTAAGTTGCCTCAAAGTTACGTTGGACTATTGGAGTACCCCCATGGTATGTTTCTACGTCTGTAACTGTGCAGGGTAGGATCATCAACAAGAAGCGGGGGGTATAAATTTGTGGCCCATCAGGCCACAGTTACATCTAGTTCTATCTGGCTCATTATACATCTTACCAACAAAGTTCAATAGACTAGATGGTACCTTCCTTGCTTGTCTATGTACAAGATGGTTCCTTTGCCATTCATTGTCAAAAACAGTGTTTAATATGTAAAAAATCTTATTTATATCATTGGAGAAGAGATCAAAATAGTGTTTCAAGATATGAATACAAAAATTATCATAGTACATGTACATGTATTATGACTGCTAATGTCAGAGCGATACACAACAATTAATTTTAATTGAATAAGCTGTAAATGAACCATCCAATTATTACAATTTATGTCTGATCAGTACAATTACATGTACAATTTTTATTTTGTGTATACACTGCAAACAGTCTAGTCAAACCTTGCCTTGCCTGAATGGCCAATTATATACAATCTGAATTGGCTTACATTTCTGTCTAATTTTGAATGAGGCGGTCTTTGCAAGATAAGTTTATTGGTAAGACCATTAGGTTCTTGCTAAGTCCATATAAAAGAATAGGGATATGTTCCAGTAAAGTGAGAAATTCTGTCTTTTCCTGTGTTTAGGGCATCAGAAAGAGAGTAAAAGACTACAAAATTTTACACTAGCAAAAAGTATCCACAATCTTCAATTTTTTAGTCTAATGTAGCTTTTCCTTGCAAAGTATTCCATTATGACATCCAAGTAATCAGGAAGTATATTATTGTTATAATTGTGACTTCAAATGAACATGAACATTGGATTAGACAATTACATGTTTGCATAAAATCAGTAAATATCGTTATGCTGTACACTTGTTTCAAGGAGTAACCTCTCATCAGCAGCATTAGAATCAATATGGAAAGCCATAATCCAAAAGTAGTCGAAAAGAAGTACTCATTATCAAAAATATTGAAAGAGGAGGCTAAATCCAGTACCAAGTAAAACAGCTTCACTCGACCCCATCTCCTCAACGCCGTTATACAGGGGAGTGGTCCTTTACGGAAGAATAGTATTACATTACATTCAGTACATATTGTAGATATGCACTATGTGTTTTGTTTTTCTCTATTTTTTTCCAGATTGTCTATTCATCATTGGACTTTGTCAGAGTCTTAGGTATATTCCTCCATTATCAGTAACTCATCTTTAAGCCCTTGGCCCTTGTCAACAGATTTTTTAATTATATATTGCTTATTTGCGACAGGTATTTTTTTCCGTTATTTTTCATTTTTGTCCAATTTTCATGTCATCCTCGGACTTTGTTCATTATAGGCTATTTAAGCAATGAATGGATATGGAGTAAATATACATGAGACAAAGCTCTACAAATACATGGTTAATAAAAGAAAATGTGTCCATGGGACATGGATGCCCCAACCATACAGATGTTCCGGCAAACAGGAAGTAGATGAGCGACAGACTTGAAAAGGAGAGGCACGGTACAACTTTCATACCAAAGCTTCAGACCAAATATCAAATCATTCCTGCATACACAAGCTGAGAAATCCTTGACGAAAATTTCGGACGTACGTACACACGTATGGATGGACGGACGTACGGACGGGCAAGGGTAAAACATAATGCCCCCATCGCCTAACGGCGGGGGCATAAAAAAAGCAATGGAACTACGCTTTTATTGTTGTACCTCATCTTGAAGTCACCATGAGGCCTTCAACAATGTTCTTTGCTCATACCTCATAGTAAGTTCAAGACAGCTTAGGACAGACCTTCATTATCTGCAACTTTATATTTTTCTACCAATATTGGAAGAATACTAAGTATTTGTGCAGCACCCTTCATTTTTATGCCCCCCCCCCCGACGAAAAGTCAGGGGGCATATTGTTTTACCCTTGTCTGTCCATCCATTCGTCTGTCCGTCCGTATGAATGAAAAACACAACTATTCATGTTTTTTAGAAAGTTTGCAACCAAATTCCAACTACTTCAAAGGAATCTAACTTACAATAAGTAGATGTGCACACACATATCTTTTGGAATATTCAAAAGTTGCCATGGAAACTGAAAAAAAGGCAGGAAAATTAATTCAAAGTGCTTCAAATTTGATGAAACTTTACAAGAAGGATGTCTAGTACCCATAGAAATGATTTTTGGTCTCAGAATTTTCAAAATGGCTGCCGTTGCTATGGAAACTGGAAAAAGACAGGAAAATGCAAAGTGGCTCAAAATGGACGAAACTTTACAGGAAGATTGCCTAGTACCCATAGAATTGATTTTCGGGCTCAGAACTTCCCTTTTATGTATTTTGGAAAAAGGAAAGGCATATCATTGTGTCCATACTTGTTCTGTGTCAACAACTGTATTGTGTCAACACACGCTTAAATTTGAACTTGTCATTTTGATTCAGGGTTCAATGAGCGGGGGCATAATTGGTTGCCATTCAGCAACAGCTCTAGTTTTCAATATTTGACTACATTTGTAGAGACTCTCTCATTTGCATTCACTCCATATTCTTTCATTGCTTATTAGTCCCCTACCGTCTTCGCCGAAGGGGAATTTAGGTTTGCACTCCGTCAGTCCGTCAGTCTGTCAGTCCGTCCGTCAGTCCGTCACACTCAGTTTTCTGGACTTTTTTTCCATACTATAAGAGATATTTATCTAATATTTGGTATGTAAGTCTACCACCATGAGTTACAGATCAAGTTCGAGTTTGGTTCCGGTTCATTGATTTTGGACGGAGTTATGGCCCTTTAACTTAGACAAATTTGGTAAAATATAGGTTTTCCCGGACTTTTTTTCTAAACCGTTTCAGATATGAAGCTTATATTTGCTATATGAGTCTACCACTATGAGATACAGATCTAGTTTGAGTTTGGTTCCGGTCCATTGATTTTGGACGGAGTTATGGGCCTTTGACTTATAAAATTTTGGTAAAATATATGTTTTCCGGACTTTTTTCTAAACTGTTTCAGATGTGAAGCTATTATTTGCTATGTGAGTCTACCACTATGGGTTACAGATCAAGTTCGAGTTTGGTTCCGGTCCATTGATTTTGGACAGAGTTATGGGCCTTTGACTTAGAAAATTTTGGTAAAATATAGATTTTCCAGACTTTTTTTCTAAACCGTTTCAGATATTAAGCTGATATTTGCATTGTTAATCAACTACTATGGGTTACCGATCAAGTTTGATTATGGGTTGGGTCCATTGATTTTTGACGAAGTTATGGGCCTTCGGCTCGGAAAACTTTTCTTTGACTATTTTTGCTGGTATACTGAATTATTCCACCGGTAGGGGACTTCTGTGTTGCCTTGCAATACGATCCACACTTGCTTTTCACTACTTTTGGAAAAAACGATACAGGAGGTTTAGTAGTGACGAAATTTAAACACTGAAAACAGCCACCACCTTCTAAGCCAATATTGTTGTGCAGCGTTGACTATTTAACTCCATATGTGTAATTGCCAAAATCTATATACACAATACGTTTTTGTGTCGCATGTGCCTATTGCAGGAATGAGTCATAGGAATCACTGTCCGTCATCTTACGTCCATTTCTATGACTCCATAATTTTTAATAGTTGGATTCCATCCTTAACCACATGTAACCTTTCAACGAATTTTGAAGATATGCGCCATGCATTTTAATTTTTTGTATCTTTATCCTTCCAGATTTTCTTTGTATTTTAATGTATTGGAGTCTAAGGGTATGCCTCCATCATCCACAACTCCTCCTAGATGACTTTGTATTATCACCCAACATAACTTAAAGGAATGCATAAGTATATATTGGAGATGTGCACCATGTTTTTGAAAGTATGGATGTAGTGGAAATCCAAAATTGCATCAGGCATTACAATATTGTTGGTTTGGGAAATGTCAGTAAACTGGAACTGATTTAAACTAGGGATGGCAAAATGTTTCAAATTCAATACTCGAGTACTCGCTACAAATACTCGCAAGTACTCGAGTACTCGGATCATATTGTAGTTTATAACGTGATCATGCATAACCATTATTTGTTTAAGATGGAAGAAGGACCGACAACGTAGGTCTTCTTGGCTTTCAATGAAACCTTTGACATTTTTTTTCTAGAGAAAATAATGTCAATTTGAATGAGTACTAAAGAGAATCACCTCTTGTATTACATCAAACAATCAAACACTAATTGGCAAACAATGGACTAATGGCTTGAACTGTAGTAATTTGCTTTGATCTAATTTCAATTATGTTAATGAAGGATCTTTCTAACTAAACAAATAATCAACGTTGCCTGCCCTGTCAAATAAAAGTTTTCTTCAGTTTCGCCGGTCCCTATAACATAATAGATATGTTTCAAAATATTTATAGCATGACTTTGAATCAGCTATTAGAAAGAAGATTTCGAAGAATGCTTTTTAAATATATTTTACCGAATAAAACAAGACAATAAATATCAAGAGGTTATTAAATTTTAAAGGTTGAATTTCTTTAACTTCCTTTGATTAAAAATAAATGATTAAATGAGCGAATATCAGAAAAATGAAAAGAGAATAGCTGCGATATGCATGCTAGGAATACAGACATATCAGGCGAATGCAGATAAGGCGCAATAAACAGAAAATGAAAATGTTTAAAAAAAAAAAAGAAAAAAAATATTGAGAAGATATTTAAAACTTGAATTTTAAGATGAGCTGAGTACTCGAGTACAAAAAATTGTACTCGAGTACTCGACTTCTAAGCAAGTACTCGAGTATTCGAGTACTCGTTGCCATCCCTACTAATAATGCTGATGCTGGACTTGTCAGTGAGCGGGAGTGGTCAATAATCATTTTAACTTTAAAACTCACTCGAGTGTAAAATGTAGTAGTACCCATTAACTGGTTCTGTCCTTTCACTAATGTTTATAGTGCCCGTATCAAATCCAGTTGTTCCAGATTCCAAATGTTATTCGGGGTTGTCTTATTTTCTTTCATTTGTGTTATACTTATGAAGATCCATTGTTCATTGCTGTGTGTGCAATTGTAATTTTCAGTCATAGTAGTTGTTTCTTGTAATCTCTTTTTCAACCATTCTAACTAACCAAATGCTTAGGTGTAAAATGTAGGTCACAGTCACCTGAAGAATACATTGCAGCTAACATCCCTTGGTGCATAATGCATTCCAATATGGTTGATGTGGGACATGTCAGTAGGTTTGAAAAGAATTTAACCGTACTACCTAACGGAGTAAATCATGTGTAAAATGCAAGACACATAACAGGCCTAATAAAGTATCATGTATAAAATATAGTCACATCCAAAGCAGTCGTCTCAAAATGCATTATGTATACCAATATGGTTAATTTTGGACATGTCATCATGCAGGAAAAGACACGGTAAATCATTTTATGTAAGCTTATTGTTATATGTGTAAAATGAAAGCGGCAGTCGGCATCTGAAGCATGCATTTCATCTGTCATTTTACAATGCATCAAGTGTTGCGATATTGGACATTAAAGAAAAATAGTAGTGGACCCAGACCATCCTACCTCAGAGTCACTCATGTGTTAAAACTAAGGAGTATCTCCCTCATGCAATGCTATGTCCTTAAGTGATTTTGGCTTTCTATTTAGATCATATTTGGTAATTTGTTCTCTATCAGTTTTTAAACATCTTTGACTTAATGGTCTTCCAAACGTTTAGATTTTATCTGCACTGAAGAGACATAAGTTGTCGAAATGTGCATATGCAGAATCAAAATTCACAGTAACTTCGGTATTTAGTTATTTGTTACCACTGGGTTGATGCCTCTGCTGGTGGCCGGTTAGTCCCCGAGGGTATTCACCAGCCAAGTAGTCAGTACTTCGGTCCTGACCCGAAAGCCGATTCTATTTGGAACCTTACAGTATCTAATGTTTGTAAAGGACAAGGTGCGATAAGGGGTGATTTGACCCTAAATTTCGGTGATTTTTTAAGCTGCACCTGAACATTTTCTTTTATGTTGGTTTGAAAGTTCAGATCCCACTAAAGAAAAAAAAATACAAAATTTAGAACCCATGACGTCACAGTTGGTACAGTACTGACGTCATGTTAAAGCTATTTTGAAAAGTTTTCTTAGAAATACAAGGAATTAGGCATATTTTTGAACGGTTTTCCTAATCGGAAATATAAAGCGCATTCAAGAACCATTAGATAATTTGTCAGCTTGTTCGTACAGATGCGTTGGACCTTCCATATAAATATTTTTGTGGTTCTTGCATGCGCTCTATGTTTCGTCTTAAGAAAAAATAATCAAAATTGGTCAAATTTGTCATTTTTCGACAAAATGTGCAATTTCTCCCAATTTCTACACTGAAAAACTCTGTAATCGTACATCAATACTTGAGTAATCTTCCTATTTACTGTTAACACATATCCATAGAACATTTTAACAAAAAATATAGTGAATTTAAGCAAACTTATTTTTTGAGGCCAAATAAGGCCCTTACCCCACCTACTCCTTTTGTTAAAACTAAGGAGTATCTCCTTCATGCAAAGCTCTGTCCTTAGCTGATTTTGGCTTTTATTTAGATCATATTTGGTAATTTGTTCTCTATCAGTTTTTAAACATCTTTGACTTAATGGTCTTCCAAACGTTTAGATTTTATCTGCACTGAAGAGACATAAGTTGTCGAAATGCGCATATGCAGAATCAAAATTCACAGTAACTTCGGTATTTAGTTATTTGTTACCACTGGGTCGATGCCTCTGCTGGTGGACTGTTAGTCCCCGAGGGTATTCACCAGCCCAGTAGCCAGTACTTCGGTCCTGACCCGAAAGCCGATTCTATTTGGAACCTTGCAATATCTAATGTTTGTAAATTTTGTTAAAACTAAGGAGTATCTCCCTCATGCAAAGCTCTGTCCTATTTAGATCATATTTGGTAATTTGTTCTCTATCAGTTTTTAAACATCTTTGACTTAATGGTCTTCCAAACGTTTAGATTTTATCTGCACTGAAGAGACATAAGTTGTCGAAATGTGCATATGCAGAATCAAAATTCACAGTAACTTCGGTATTTAGTTATCATGTGTAAAATGTACCTCAAAGACAGCAACTGCAAGCATGCATTGTAGATGTCATCCTAAGATGTATCATGGATAATCGTATGGTTAATGCAGAACATGTCAGTAAGTGGAAATGATCTTAAACTATACTACCTAAACAAGTCGCTCATTTGTAAGACGAAGGTCACAGACAGCAGTCAAAACATTAATTGGAACTGTCATTCTAAAATGCATTATGCATCAGATATGTTGATCTGAGATTAGTGCATATCTAATTTAACCAATCTTCCGTGCTGAGTTGCTCATGTGTAAAATGTAGGTCACAGGACAGCATCCGGGCCTTGCATTTCAGCTGTAATCTCAAAATTCATCCTATATACCAATATGATAGAGGTGGGACATGTCAGTATGTGGGAATTGACTTTAAGCATTCCAAATAACTGAGATCTTGATATGCAAAATGTAGGTCACAGACAGCATCCAAAGCATGCATTGTAGCCGTAATATTAAGGCACACCATCCATACCAATATGGCTGATGCTGGACATATCAGTAAGCAGGAATAGACTTGAACCATTTTAACTTATAAAAGTCACTTGTGCATAATGTAGCTGTACCAAAAAACTGGTTCAATCCTACCACTGGTTTTTTTCTAGTGCCAGTACAAAGTTCTGTTGCCTGGGATTCCTATCATTATTTATTTTTGTCTTTAATTTGTGTTATTCTTGTGCACATCCCTTGAAGATTTTTGAATGTGATTGATTTACAGTCATAGGTGCTCCTGTTATTTTTTTTTAAGCATTCTACATAACCAAGGTGCTCAAGTGTAAAGAGGCAACATTTTCTGCATGCATTGCAACTGTCATCCCTATGTGCATCTTGCATACCAATATTGTTGATATGGGGCATGTCAGTAAGCAGAAATGGACTCAAACCATTCTTCCTGGCTAAATGACAATATTGATGCTAGTGGTGTAACATAAGTGACACTTTTGTAGGTAAACTATTATCATATACATAAGCTGAGAAATCCTTCATGTAAGCTGTCCCAGATGGACAAAGGTAAAAAAGTATACCCATCTAATAAAGAGCAGAGGTATGAACATTACAAAGTTGATCTCGTTACATAGAATAAAAAAGATAACAGGAAACACCTAAAATGGCCAAAAAACATAGCAACATGCCACAAAGTGAATAGGAACTGCACATGAAAAAAATCCACAGTAGAAATACAAAAGACAAATGTAAACAACGATAGGAACTTGGGACAGCCGGACTTGGTACCAGCACTGGCAAAAGCCAGCAGTAGGGTTAAACCGGTTTATGGGTACCAAAACCTCCCCTTTCTCTGTCCCATTTCCCTATAGTATAATAAACATACAAATAAAACAAATACAGGTAGACTACTAACTCCATGACCATAATCTTGAAAAGTAAAATGGAAACAAAACGTAATTTTGAAAGATGGGTCAAGGAGTGCTCGCAGCTAAACTGTCCGCTAGCTCAAAGAGACTAGTCTGCTGGTAATACACTGTCGCACTACAGAAGAAAAATCAAACTCAAAACTCCCAGATGGATTTGGTAAAGAATCATCATATATTTCAGTAGACATCGGCAGAATCAGTGAGAGTCCAGTATCTGTGTAAAATCCTCAGGTCATTGGATCCCAAAGCTAATTTTAATAACAAACATGTGCAGAATATTGCGTAAAGAATGAAAGAATGTAAGTTACGTCTCAGTTTTTCTGGTTTTTTAATCAGTTTCTGGCATATTTTAACAACATTTCCGTAAAATCTAGGATGGGAAATGCCCTTAGTAATAATCTGTTTGCAAGTGACGTTATATTTAGATATCAAATGTTCATATCTTCTATGAAACTTCTTAAATGCATTTAACAATTTATGAAATCTGTAACCTTGCTGCAAAAGTTTTGAAGTGATAAGAAGGTTATGTCACATGGGCAATTTTTTTTATCAAATCAAATAATAACATAAAAGTTGTACCTGTTTATTGTTAAAGAGACATAAAGTAAATAACTAGTACACCAAGTTTTACTGAATAACAAATATAAATGTTTAATCTAAAATCACAAAATTTACCCACTGTAAGTTTTTACTAATAAAGTTATGAAATATGAAAATCTGATATTAATCATTAATGTTAGTTCTTAAAAATACAGATAGAACATAAAAAGTCATGTTTAAGCAAATCATGTGCAAATGTATAACATATCCAAATGTCATAGTTACCAAATTCATTAACATTATTTTGTTAGCTATTTTGTTGTATCCTTTATGTTTCCTGTATTTATCTACTTGTAAATTCATTCTTTGTATACATGGGGTTATTTGGAATGTTTCTAAAATTTCTATTTAATTCCAATGATTAACATATACACTATATCTTATTTTTTTTATGATAGTATTTTCAGTCTCAAACCTGAATAAAATGTACCATTGGTGACCCCTAGATGTTTTGTTTTTTGTCGTTTTAACCTGGATATGGAATGTTGTCTCCTTGACATTTACCCCATTTCCTTTCTTTTTCATATATGTTGTCAGATATTCCTGGGACTTCAACAGAAAATATCATAAATACATTTGGATTAGGTAAAAATCATTTTGTAGTCCTTACGACATGGTATTACATCTGACAGTAATATAATGGTTAGTATTTATTTGTAATATTTCCTATGACAATAAAATAAATACCAATCTTAATTTCACCAAAATTTGCAGACAGCCTTCAAAATTATATGGAAATAAAACTGAAAAATCCAAAAATACATTACATGTAAATAAGTCAGGGGCACTGTTTTTACCAAAAGTATACTAAGGTACCACAAAATGAATTTTACTTGGCTTGAACCAGGACAAACAAATTCAGACATCACAAAAATGAAAATAAAATCAACACAAAATACATATACATATAAATATCTTCAAAACAATTACAAATACATATGATTATATAACACATTATACATCTATATCACATGATTTAATTATCTAATAGCGTTACATACATTCAAAAACAAAATATTTCGCTTACACATCCACACACACACACATGTATGTATTCAAGGAATGTGAAATATTACAATATACACACATACATCTACTCATTTACATGTAATACCATTTTTTGACTAGCAACAGCACTGAAATAAGAGATATTAAATATATACAAATTTTATTGTGTAATTTGCTTGAATTATTTTGTATGATCCTCTTCATTTAAAAACATATTGTATTGAGCTTCACAGGTATCACTTAGGAACTACTGCTTACCAAACAATTTTGAAATAGCACTTAGACTGTGTAATTCATGGTTTTCTTCTTAATTATAACAGTTGAATCAAAGCATTTGTTAATGTATTATTGTTCTCTAAAGAAAAAAAAATGTTCAATTCTGAAACATGATATTTAACAAGTGCTTTTGTAATTTTGTGACATCATTTCAAACTCCACTACAAATCTACTTTCTGGGTTAACATATGTTCAAAGCAAATACACATCATCCATTATTCTCATTTATACAAATATATTCAAGTAAATGATTGTTTTTGCTACATTTGTTTTTGTGGACATTAGCTGATTTATTTTTTTACACCCCCCTTTCACGATACCTAATGAAAAAATACCACATAATGTATTACTCAAATGTATTGAACAGGTTGGGCGTAGCTTAATTTTCTCTGTCTTGTAGGTAAGATTAAGTTGAATAATCACCATATAACTGACCCATGACTATTCAGGTCAATAAAATAGAGTAATATTTTTTAACATAAACCCTGACATGCAAACTTCATTAAAAAAATCAATACCTCACTTCAATGATTTGATTGAAGCATTTTCATCCAACTGGTCATTGAACAGTTTGAGATCTTTCTTGTAAGATATTAAACATAGCAAAAAAATTGTTCTCTCTTTTGAAAAAAATAATCCAGATATTACCCCTACTAAATTTAACATTTCCTACACATTAAATATATAATTTGACAAATAACTGAAATGAAGTCCTACTATGGAATGTGTATTAATCTTTCTTCAGTCTAGTTGTGGTCATTCTGTATATAATACTGTCCCTTCCTGGATCCATATGCCACATTCCGTAACTTACGGCAAATAATACTACAGCTAGTATTATCATAAACCACAGTATTATATTAAATATAGCTGGGTAATTCTCGTCATAATCTTTTGATAGATTTAATAATTTATCTTGGTCTACTGGTCCTGGTGTCTAAAAATAAAATGATTGATTTATGAACTGGATGAAGATTAATGCTGCTTCTACTGATACTTTCCTCAATAATGTGGTGGTCAACAAATGAGAACTACTGACCTCAAGCTGACTTGCCATATACAGTTCAATCAAAAACTTGTTAACTGAAATCAGGTACACCACAAATGTATAAATGTACCAAACACTTTTTCAACAAAGTCATTCTCTTTGTTGACCAGCTTTTAGTATTTTAAGGTAAACAAACAGGATAATTAAATAATAGGTAATAAAAGAAAATTTACATTATGTGTATTCCATTAATTATGCACTTTAATTAATCATGATTTTTGCCCATTTTAATATTTTTTCCTCATGAATTGAAGTCAAATACTCAATGTATTTAAAAACCTTTGCTTTTTACTTTGTTCAGATTTAACATGTTGCATCAATTTTTTTTTCATATTGATCTTCTTGAAATAGTAAATCTTTCAGTATTTCACTTTCTATCAACTACTCCCTGTAATTCTTAGATTTCTTTTGTTGAAAATATAACTTTGCTAGCAAGCAATCCAATTTTGCAAAAGACAAGTTCTCTTTTTTGAGACTACCTAGTACAAACCAAATGTCTTTTATTCTTTATCAATTTAATCCAAGAATAAAAAGTAAAAGATATATAAATATATCTTTATTTTATTTCTATTTTTCCTTTTAACATTTTTAATTATTTTTTAATTTGTAGATTTCTGTGTATTTTTACCTTTAACTGTAGTCTGATATGCCATTTTTACTTTGTTCATTTTAAGGTCAAGCATTTTTCATTCACCAGTCTTCAGGAAAATTTTTAACATCATTTTAATTAAGGGAGTACGAGTGTCAGAAATTTTGCAATTAGAATTAAAATTCTGACATTTTGTTTTGAAGAGCATTACTAATGGAACAACTTGAGCAAAAAATTTTGAAAATCCATGTAGGAATTTTCGAGATATAAGACGTTAAAATTTTGGCGGGAAACATATCTCTCTAGAGTTTTCCTTCAATTTGCATAAGATGTTTATAAGCCTTTAAATATGTGAAATTATAATTGGAAATTAATTTAAATTCTATACACAGTCCATTTTTTGTATTTTAAAGTTACTTATGACCAAGAAAATATGATCCATGTGCACAAAATTTTAGCACTGTTTGAATGGATAAAACCCGAGGATATTGAATGCTTCTGAAATCTCAGGCTCGTACTCCCTTAACAAATAGGCTTGTTTAGCCAGATATATGTTACTGTCTCAACGATATTTACCCTTCTCATTTCTTTTAAAAAATATTTCTTTTTATAATCTATGTTGTTATTATAATATGTTGTATATACATACTGGTGTAGGGTCTGCCTTCAGACTTCTGACTTTACGAACATAACCAGTTTTCTCTGGTACAACAGTAAGGACCTCCACCACAACATTGCCTTTATACAAATTTTTAAAGTCTTCTGTAATCTACAAAATATAGAATGATTCATTAATCAGACATTTACAATTTTGATAGAGTAAAACTTATATTTTATTTATCATCCATCACAACACATGATGATAGTAAAACCTTCTACAGTAAGAGATATGGTATCAAGACCTCAGGTTCTGTATAAATCTATTTTTCCATTTACTATTTTCTAAAATGGTGGAGTCAAAGTCAGGTTAATTTGACCTGTTACCAACAAGCAATTCAATTTAAAGTTAGTAATAGCTGCCATAAATTATTTCTCTACACACAAAGGCACAGGAACTGACAATAGGTAAATTCATTAAAAGTTGAAATAATCAGGGAACTGAAAACATGTATTCTGATGACACTGTTATAAAAACCACATTTAATGATGTATTACATTACAGTAAACCAGGAAATTTTCCTGCTGTCTTTATTTTGTGGTAAATTGACAGGATTTTAGTCCCCATAGTTTTGAATTCCTCCTGCCAAATTTGACCATTTACTTCAATAATAGACAGGTATATTCATGCCATTCCAAAGGAGAAAATAAAACTGCCACAAACATTTCCCAGTTTACTGTATTAACTTATTATATTATCAATTTATTATGTCATTTTATTGAATTTTTTTCAATTTTATGTAGAGAAATTATTTCTGCACTAATTCTGACTTTGTGAAATGTGGTTGCATTTTTTCATACGATTTATAGGCTTTTCCGTTAAAATACATGTACCAGGGTCAGAAGGCAATTTTCTACTACCCCCATAACCAAGGGTAATGTACAAATATGAGTATAGCAATAAGATACAAAATTGACAAAATCCCACAAGAATTTTCATTTTCTGCCTTCCGATCCTGGTACATCCTTTTTAATGGAATAGCCCAAATAAACTGTGGACACAGGATATGTCTTGCCCGCCCCTTGCATCGCCTTAATTTGCACATTGATCTACTGCAGCAGCAATAAAAATAAAATGTAATTCTTTGACAGTGTTTACAATTTCCTTGGAAAAAATGATCACTCATGAATCACAAAGGGGCCAGGGCCACCATCTGGGCATGGGATCGGTATGTACTTTTCAAGACGCAATTGCATGTCAAATATCAAGTGGATAGGACTACTGGTACAGGCTGTAAAAACTGCTTGCTAAAACCTTAAAGTGATCCTTCATGCGTGACTAAGGGGCCATTGACACCACCGGTGAGTGATATCAGAATGTACTCACCAAGACGCAGCTGTATGTCAAATATCAAGTGCCTAGGACTACTGGTATAGGCTGTACAAACTGCTAGCAAAAAACTTAAGTGATCATTCATGCGTGACTAAGGGGCCAGGGCCACCATCTGGGCATGGAATCTGTATGTACTCCCCAAGACGCAACTGCATGTCAAATATCATGTGCCTAGGACTACTGGTATAGGCTGTACAAACTGCTTGCTCAAAACTTAGTGATCGTTCATGCCTGACTAAGGGGCCAGGGCCACCATCTGGGCATGAAATCGGTATGTACTCCCCAAGACGCAACTGCATGTCAAATATCAAGTGCTAGGACTACTGGTATAGGCTGTACAAACTGATTGCTAAAAACTTAAAGTGTTCGTTCATGTGTGACTAAGGGGCCAGGGCCATAATATAAGTAGGGATTTGAGTTGTACCCATAATAATGCATCTGCACATCAAATATTATGGACCTACAACTAACATAAGCTTGTTAATTATCAATAGTTTGCAATTAATTGTTGATGTGGCCGCTGCTGTCGGAAACGCTATCCCTAAGTCTCGCTTCCACGACTTTTTCGTCGCGAGTGAGACAGTGACATCATTTTTTTTGGTATCTGTTTTTTTCTTACCTTATCAATAAAATTTGAGACTAGATTGGTTGCATCTGTTGTTTTTCTTACCTTGTCAATAAAATTTGAGACTAGATTGGTGGCATCTGTTGTTTTTGGTGACTCACTTCCATGTCTGTTAGTTATATCATGTAAACCAGTGACAGTAAAGGAGAATAGATCTGGAGATTTACTACCAATCATTTCTGGCTTGTCAATCACCTATCAAAAAATTACAGATTCTAAAGCTATATAAGTTCAATTGCATAGTAAAACATGTGATTATAGTTTAAAACATTTATCAATCATTACAGTATTTTTTTCAAAAATTTACAGACATTAAAACAAATATAGTCCATCTACAATAGGCCCTTAAAGGGCTATATTTTTTGTTCTATTTTACATATGTTTATGACTTTCATGTTCTAAAATTGGAATTTCAATTCAAACCAAAGATAAGCAGATAGCTGTCTCATTTACAGATACATGTTTCAGAATCTTCTATCATATTTCCCTCGGAACATGTTGAAATATTTGAATGATCAAAAGACTAAGGAAAATTTAGCTATATACAAATAAAAGTGACAATAAAACAAAGGGAGAGACTAGTAAGGAAAATCTGTATAACATACGACAGAATCAAGGGAACACAACCCAACACAGAACATTTTTGGCAAGCCGTCATATTCCCGACTTGGAACAGCGTTTTATAAATAAAATGGTGGGTTAAACCAGGTTTAATAATGCATCAACCTCCCGCTTATATGACGACTAACTATAGCTTCTGTGTGCCCAGATTGTGTTAAATGTCAAAGCCATAATATTGTCAGAAGATTACATTTTTTTTCACAGGTGAAATGTCTTTGTCATTCGACGTACAAGCCTGTCTCATGATACAGGTAAAATGTTTTAGTCACTCGGTGCACAAATCACACCAAAGTGGCATAAAGACAAACCTCAATAGAAGAAGCCAAAACTTAAACAAAACCGTCTTCAATAAAATTGGAAACTGGAATTGAATATTTATCAATCAAATCTGGATATCGTCCAATAAATTTCTTGAGAAAAACTATTAATCTGCATTTAACGAAGCCTTGATTTAAAAGCTTACGAATTAAACATCTGTGTCGTTGCAAAAAATCTTGATAGTGACTACATGCTCTAGCGTAACAGATTACTTGAGAAATATATACTCCATACACTGAGCAAGAAGGAATATTACTGTCAAGTGTGGAAAGTTTACAATATCAAAATTGAAATCGTCTCTTTTGCCATAAATTCTTGTGCTGAGGTTGCCACTGTCATCAAACTCAAGAAGTGAATCCAAAAACGAAACATGTTGAAATATTTGAATGATCAAAAGACTAAGGAGAATTCAGCTATATACAAGACAGATGAAAAAAGAACTTTAATTTTTGCAGGAATTTTTTCACCTACACTAAATTGTATAGCATACATACAGTATTGACAACATCTTGTATCATTTGTAATTCTCCCATCAGTTTAAGATCTGTTGGATGACTGCTGTTTAATGTTCCCATTGTGTGTTGGTTTAATACAGAGTCTGAGTCTAGCAATCTGTCAGTCATTCTTCTCATTGTGTCTGGTAATTTACGAAATATGTCAAAATCTGAATGTACATCAAAGAACTGAAAATATAAATTCAGAGATGTTTGACAAGTATATGAACCAAATCTACACATACCTTTTACAGGTAGAAACACAGTATACTCTTTACTACTTGTCTTGTGGATTACTGTTATATTACACATATCCTTTAATATCTATGGGACTGAAACTTACATCACTTCTTCATTACATGAGTGCGATTCAAATACATAAATATTTTATTAAAATTGGATGATTCTTTTCTGTTTTTATTAATAAGTATAATTGTAATTTTCTCCTCAAAATGCATTCATATTGTCAATTTATATGCAAATTTAATGTCGCACATTTTTATATCTTCTATAGATGCTGAAGTCCACAAGTCCCCTAAATTTCTTGAATTTTCCAGCTAAATGAATATGGAATATTTTAATTTCAACCATGTTACAATTTTCAATTCAGTCTGGCAGTTAAATATGATATGTAAAATTAATATTTTTTCCTAAGAATTAATAAGTGGAGGATTCCACTATGGTCTATGCAAACTTCAAATACAATGAAATGTTTAAGGACAATATACATATAAAATTAAACAGGAATGCAAGATACAAAATACATCAAGGCACTGTAAAGAAAATAATATGGAAGATAACTCAATTACAAAATAAAAACAAGTATTTAACAGAAATAGCCTTTATTTCTCCATGTTCTTGGTATCATTTATCAAGCATTATGAATGTACAGTAAAGTACCGTTTTTTGGTGTGTATTACACGCACATTTTTTCCCCCAGAAAGGTCCTAGTGAGAGGGGATGCGTTTTATATATGCGAACTTCGAAAGACCATTTTTTTCTGACCACAACTAACTTAACTTCAGACCGGAAATGACATTGGAAATAAGTATAAAATCCTTGTTGTGATCCAAATACAAACCTGTGTTTGATGATAACAAAGTTTGCTAATGTTAACATGATTAGATGTGTATTGTTTTCTATGTATACAACATGTATATTCAGAGATTTCCCGGTACCCAAAATTTCATCCCGATCGTGTCCGCCATATTTGTTTTGATTAGGTGAAGCCGGTTCCAGTTTTCAGGAATACATGATACTTGCAACTCATAATGTAATTATATTTATGAAAAGGGATAGTTTAAATGAAGATAATTAATGCATAAACCGATTATGAAGATCAATAAGGGAATATCACTTAAAAATTTACCAAAGGCAAACCATAATATTTAAGTATCCGTAACCGCCTTTGACTTTTAATTACGTTTGGAGATAAACTTCCTGTGTTTACAAAATCAATGTTTTCGATTGCAAATTTCCCAAAATGTTTGAACAAACCATTAAATAAATACAGGTACAGTTATTCCTCTAAATATAAGTGAATAAAGCATCATGTATTCCATTTAATTCAGTCCACAAGGTAACTCTCGGCGTCTCTAGACATTTTTGGACAGAACATGTTGTTGAAAATTTACGTGCGTTTTTTACACACGAACTAGATTTTTTCTGATTCTTTTCCTCTGAGCAACGGGGTGCGTTTTATACACCAATGCGTTTAATACACACCAAAAAACGGTACTTTAAGCAGGTTATATTGAAATGTCTTTTAATGTTGGATTCCCAATAAGACTTTCATCCTCATACTTACATTATTATCCATGCCTGTATCTATCATCAAAGGATTGGAATCAAAGAATACATTCTGTATCTGGTTCATCATATTACCTACATCTACTGAAGGAACATCCTATAACCAAAAATAATTCAAATAGTACCAACATCTACTGAAGGTATGACTTATAACTGAAAATAATATATACAGTTGAATTTCGATGGCCCGAAATGCAAAGACTCTAATACCATAGATCTCTCCAACTTTTTTTTCTGATCCTTTGTTCAAGTTGAAACATAATTCGACCTCAACAGCTTGAACTCTAACTCAAACTGTTTTTATTGGTCCCTTAGGTGTTGGAGCCATCAAAGTTCCACTGTAGTACATAAATAAAGTGTGTAGCATTTCACCAAGTACTTATAGTCATTTATCAAATAACCCTGTCACTGAAGGTAAAGATACTGAACAGGCAAGTTTTATGCAATATTAACATAGTTAACAGAATCAACTTCTAGAAGTATATACCAGAATTGAAAAAAAAACATTTTGCATTAGACAATTTAAACTGATATACCTGCATAACAGTGTTTTTTTCTGGTTAAATCAATTCTAGGAATGATCAAACATGAGAGAAGTAATTAGAATAACAGGTGGCCATGGTTTTGTGGAGGGAATACAACCAACACCTGGTCTAAGGTTTAGTATAATTTGTTTTTAATTTTGTCTGTCTTGCATTAGGAAGGAAATAAAGGTTAAGAACATTTTTAAAACTAAACTATGCTGTTGTATTGTTTTGCATTCGATTCATATTTTTAACTTACATCTGTTTGAACATGTCAGATTGTGTTTTGTGACGTCATATATATAATAGACACCAACAACCATGGAGACAGAAAATACTTGATCTCTTCAGAATGAAACATAGGTAATCAACGATTACAGAGTTCGCCTCGTTATGGCACATTGTCAGAGTAACCCAATTTTGCCTGGATGCCTATGCTGATCTACCATCTGAGATGTATGCATATGTAAGGTTACAATGATCCTACCATGTATAGTGACTGAGATCTGAACTCATCCAAAAACTTGAATGTAAATCAATCAAGCGTAAAATATAGGTCAAAGTGACCTAATTTTGTCTGGATGCTGACCAGACAAAGAATCATGCTGACGTAAACTTGAATGTAAGTCATTCAAGCGGAAAATATAGGTCAAAGAGACCCAATTTTCTTGGAGGCTGTGAGATAGCCCAAGATGCATCTGTATACAAAGTTTGATGATCCTACCCTTCATAGTTCCCAAGATATATACCTAAATGCCGACGCGGACATAGACGCGGATGCCGGGGGTACTCCAATAGTCCTCCTCAACTTCGTTGAGGCGAACTAAAAATTCAATTTTCAAGTTAGAATCGAAATAATTCATGGCAGGTATAGTGTTGTTATCATTTAATCATATACAAATCATCAATGTTATTTACCTGCTAATAATCTGACGAAATGTGTTAGAATGTGAATTTAAAATTTCTGTGGTATAACCAATGAACATGATGAATACTCACCTACATCATGTAATGATTCTTATTACATGAAGTAGGTGAATAAATACACTTACATTTTTAACAGGATACTTTGCAATATTTTTAGCTTTTAATGGTTTATTCTTCTCTGATGTAACCACAGTCATCAACACATTGGCTTTTGGTCTTTTGAATAATGATCCTTGGCTGAGGCCACTCCATTTTACATCCTATAATTTAAAGCAAACAATAATATCACTAAAAGATCCATTTTAAAGTAATTCACAATGTTGGCAAAGTGGCTAGCTGGGCCCTACTGAACAGAATTCAGTAGTCTAGGCTATAATTCACTAGCCCAGATCTAGCTAGGCTGTTCACCAGAAGGGCAAAATATTTAAGTAGCAACCTCTGCTACAGGATATATGATTTCAGTAGCCCTGAACAATTTTAAGGGGCTTTGGGCTACTGGGCCCTGGTAAATTGCATCCCTGTAATGTTCTGCATACCAACACATCTTTAGCATAAAACCATTGTATGCTGACTTAAGAATGTTAAGTTCTGTTTATATAGTTAGTTTGAGTACAGTAAGAACAGAAATTAGTTTTTTATCTTTCTCAACGAATATATGTGTTATGTAAGAACAAAACCTTGGAAGTTTTGAACCAATTCCTATCATGATAGCTGAAATGTAAAGGAAGACTTCATTTATAATTAGGCAACTTTTTGATGTATTTTGTACCTATATTTTAGGCCAAAACAGCCAACATTTGTGTTTATACATGTATTTATTCAGTATTGCAAATATCTCGAAAACTTTTATCATAATCATTTCTAGACTTTTGTCTGGTACCTTAATTAGGCCTCTTAATTACATTAAAATGGTTGTTATTATTTAACAAATTATACAACTACTGTACAGCTTACAAAGATGAACACAAAGTCCTTGTATTTGGGTGGACCATGATCATAGACATAGACTGATAAGCGAACTTCAAGTAGCAAGGTGTATGGCAAGCGAAATTATCCAAAATGAAGAGAAACCTGGTTTTGGTTAGCGAAACCGGGTTTTGCTGTCTGTAAAGTTAGGTTTCCTGACAGGAAACCCAGGGTTTCCTGGACTAAACTCGACTTTAGTACTGCAAATGTGAGTTTCCTCTTAGAAATACATACAATGCTTAGCATCCAATGGGCTCCTGAAGCTAAACCCAAGTTTCCTCAAGCAAATGTAGGTTTTCCTCACTGAAACCGGGTTTCGCTCTACAGAAACCTGGTTTTGCTCTGGAAACCTAGGGTTTCCTCAACTAAACTTTACTTTGGTGTTGCAAATGGTAGTTTAACTTTATAATTACATAGAATGCTGAGGATATAATGAATTTCTGAAGCTAAACCCAAGTTTCCTCCTGCAAATGTGGGTTTTAGATGACGATATAATTTTCCCATAGGAAATACATAATAGGCAGATTACTGAATTTGATTGGTTCATTATCCTTACTGAATTAGTAAGCTTTATTTTCATTGGTTGGAAGAATTTTCCTTCTCAACTTTCATTTCAGATATTTTGAATAAGTTAGCTTGCAATTATTATACAATTAATCCCATAAGTTTTATTATTACATTGCCTAGAGATGAATAAAGTTTACCGTTTTTAATTTCACATCTTGCCGTGTTGGGGGTCGTTGTATATTTGCCGTATTTCTTGCAAACCGAAAAGGTATAAGGTATCGTGCACCCGGGGATCGTGCAAGCCAGATTCTAATTTTTCGCTCCTCGTTTTCCTCGTACGCTGTGCATGGTACCCGGCCTTAAGGATATCTGGCTTAATTTTTTATCGGTGTGTATGAAGCTTGGATCAAGAACATTGATAGCAGATGTCGACATATCGCTAAAAAGGGTAAGAATCCATTCGCGGATCCAGACCCTCTTTTTCTAAAACAAAAATTGTTTTATACAGAATTTGTACCTTTATGTCTCGGTAAATGTCATAATGATATGAATACAAGCTTAACATGGGGAAAATCATATCATCGGAGCACTTGGGGACCAACCATTTAACTTGAAAAGGGGGGGGGGGGGGTNNNNTTTTTTTTTCTAAACAAATATTTTGGAGCTGATTTTATGTGGAAAAAATTTTTTTGGCTGCCAAAATGATGAAAAAAAAATTCTGAATGAGGCTTTCTCCCCCAAAAAATAATGTGAGTTTTGAAAAAAAAATATTTTGTTGTTACATGTGAAAAAAAAATTTCTGTCCAGAAAGAAAAACCATCACCCCCCCCCCCCAATCAGGTTAAATGGTCGGTCCCTTAGCATTCCAAAAGTATTTTGCCACTTTTGTCAATTTTTGCCAAAATTTTGCACTGGTTAATTAAAAAAAAAGGTTCCAAGTATTAATTCTCATGAACCAAATAATAATTTTAGAAATGTGTTTTGTATGTAATCAGGGATATAGTCCCTGTTATATATATACATGTATATATATATCATAATATATAAAACATACTTTTTCAGAGGGATATGATGAAATAAATTGAATAAAAAATGAATTGGTAATTTTAAAGTGAATCTAGATATAAACATGTATCTATATGTCTCTGGTTTAAGCCAAAGAATATAAATTTTACTTTTCAAACCCCACCTATGCTAAAATTCCTGATATATGTACATCACATTATATTAGACTCTTGGATGTGATGAAGTAAAATTTTCCAAAAAGTGGTTAGCCTTGGTAAGCATGTTAATCATTTTTTAACTGTTGACCAAAAATCTCACTTTTCAAAAAATACCTTTGATAATAAAATTTATTAAACATGTATATCGCATTCCTGGGGGAGGGGGGG
>MJUU01026685.1:2698-17897 GCA_002080025.1 Modiolus philippinarum
ACAAAATTCCTACTTTTCACAGGCAATGTTACATGTTCTTGCATTTCGATTATCTTTTTTACATGTCCTTAGCAGCACTTTATTTATTGATTCCAGGCTTAGTATGTATGCTCATTTTCCTTTCTCTGTTGTCTCTATAAGTGCTACCTCTATATTTCAATGATCCTAGATTTAAATATTTAGTTTAGTTTCATATCTTATTGATTTCCTTGATTGTTTGATTTTCCTTTTCCTTTTCGGTAAGTACCAAAACAGAGTAGGATGAGTATAGATTAGCAAGGATACAATGTTTGTTTCCAAATTAAGTTCATAATACGTCTTCATTGGATGATTAAAATGCATAACCACTAAAGCACCTGTCATACTTTGTCAATTCACAGCGGTATCGATAACTATATATGATTGATTGATTAGCTACAGTTTAACTTCCAGTGAGCAATATTTCCGCTATATCAGGACGAGAACAAGTTAAACAATTCAAATATATATAAATAAGTAAGAGAAGAAAGAAACAAAGATGGAAGGGACAACCCTGACAACGAGTTTTGATTGCCACTGGAAAACGGGAGAAATGGTTAGGGGCAGGAAATTTAGCTTCCTATACGAGTCCCAGTGATTTAGACAATATGGAAGGGGGCTTTATACTGCATGGAACGTGGCGTTTCTCCACAAAAGTTTGGCTGCAGTGGTTCGCAGTCAGGCTTTCCGTATCATGACCTGACTACCCCGCATAGACAGGGCATTCCCGTATCCACCAACTGGGAATGCCTCCGGCAGCTCTGTAGCCGGAGCCCCTGAAAACCGATTAATGTTCCGGAATAACTATATATAGACATTGTAACAATAAACATTTTTTTTTATATTATAAAAAATAAAGTACTTTAAAAACATACAAAAATGAAATATCACAAGTAAATCAAAATGTTGTGTGGATACAGAATCATATCTCTATCGCACTGGCAATTTCCAGAAGATCCATTTCTTAATATTAGATTATCA
The DNA here is from genome assembly GCA_002080025.1 of Modiolus philippinarum. Taxonomy (NCBI): domain Eukaryota; kingdom Metazoa; phylum Mollusca; class Bivalvia; order Mytilida; family Modiolidae; genus Modiolus; species Modiolus philippinarum. The sequence continues at coordinate 3,698 of MJUU01026685.1, forward strand.
CATATCGACCTCCTCTCAATTCCTAATTTTCACAGGTATGTTCTTACATTTCGATTCATTTTTATGCTTCCTTACCTAATTACGAGATGTTGATTCTGACAGCACTATATTTATTGTTTCTGTTCATTCGTGCCAAGTCTGTTTTTGTCTCGGTTTTTGTATAGGTGCCACTTCATATTGCAATGATACATAGTTAATGATACATAGATAAACATTTTAAATCTTAGTTGAGTTTATATTTTAATAACTTCAACTGCAAAATTTCATTTGTCAACGCAATGACGCATATAGTTTTCTACTATTGTATTTACAATATAATGTAGACGTCGTTATAACAATGTACATTTTGTTCTACTACAAATATATACCTCTACAACTTTATAACAATGCAATATCACAAGTAAATTGAAAAATAAAAAATATATACTGTTAATGGATAGGAAATGGGTAGGAGAAGGAAATTTAAAACAAGGTACAAAAATGTTGTTTTTGATAAAAAGAGATTTATTTGAATAAATCGCTTTGGTTAGATGCAACTTATATGGAACGGGATCTATATTGTAACTTTAAATACCATTGCCCAACCAACTGTGTTTTTTTCCATCAACCAGACCGTAAACATTTAACACATTATTCCTAATATCATTTTCTATTATTGTTTTACGAAAGGATATGGAATAAATGTGATTTTCTATTATTTTACCTACATTAAAATGTTTATATTGTTATAACAATCTACATGTCGTTCTACTACAAACAATATACCTCCAAACTGTAGAACAATGCAGTATTGCAAGTAAATTGACTAGAAATTAAGAATATTTCCTGTAAATTTATGGAGAGAAATGGATATCAGAAGGACATTTCTTCATCTACATGAACGATAGCAAGTCTGTTAGTTTATAGCGAAGTATAGTTCTAAGGGGTCTTTGTACAGCATTTGGTTTGGATTTTCTCTATAAAGTTTGTCTACAATGATTGGCGGCCAGACTTCTCGTACAATTACCCTGACTACTCCGAATAGATATTGCTAAAGGTTAACCACAGTAATACGTCTACTACTTAGAAATAGTGGTTATCAATATTTTAAACAAGGGACAAAAATATTGTTTTTAATTTTTCTTAGATATGGTGTACTTGTACATGAGATAATATTTCATGTGTACACTTTGTTCAATTACTATTATCTAAATTTATGTAAATTCTAAAACAGAGGGATTAACTCCAATCATCGTAGTTTTGTCCTTAGCTATATTTGATATAACTGATTATTCGGATTTGGTTTGGTTTTATGCATTTTAACATTTTTGAAATTATGGATTTCCTTTGTTTGGGTTCTAGTGCTGCTGATGAGGAATAAATTTCCGAAATGGCCATACAGCTCATTAAAATTTTTACAGTTGGAGTTAGCATATGTGTTATGGTCTCATGTTCATTTACTCCATATCCTTTCGTAAAATATTTATTTGAAAATATCACTTTGGTTGGAAGCGACTTGCATCGAATGGTATTTGTATATTTGTATTGTAAGTAAAATTGCCATGTTAACAGTGTTAAAGCATTTCTGTAACCACCCCCGTCCCACTCCATCCCTATTATCGAAAGTTTTCTTAGACATCAATAAGACCGTAAACATAAAAACAACTTTTCGCCGTGTCGTTTTTTTTTAAATATTGTATCTAGAAAAAATGTAACCATCGTAATAACAATGCACATTTTGTTCTTCTACAAACACATCCCTCAACACTTTAGAACAATGCAGTATCACAAGTAAATCAAAATATTGTGTGGATACATAATCATATTTCTACCATAATACATGTAGCAATTTTCAATAGATCCCATATCTTAATATTAGATTGTCACATACCGACTGTCACTCAATGTTAATTTTCACTTTGCGGTGGACAATGTTTGCCGGTGGTTTCCACCTGATTTGTCTTTTTGCCTCAAGGACTTCGGATCTTGACAACTCTGTTCGATAATTTTGTTAACCCCGACTTTGAAGGTAGGTTTACATGTTCCTACAGTTGGATCATTCCTTTTTATTCTTCCTTAACTCATTTAAGATTTTTATTTAGTAGGCGTTGATTCTGATAGGCAAGCACTCTAAATTTAATGTTTCTTTGCATTCGTACTAAGTCTTATTTCCTTGTCTCTGTTTTTAGCATAGGTGTCAATTCTATATTGCAATGATACAAACATACTAGTAGTAAATTGAGATAAACATTTTAATTCTTAGATGTGTCTATATTTTCAACTTCAGTTGTCATTGCAACATCCAATTTCAATGGTCAACGTCATGAAAAACAAAAGATTTTTTTTCTCGATAATCTTTCTTGGTCGATGAACACATTCCGCGTTGAAATAGTGCAGTATATTGATACGTCATGGTCAGTTAACATTGTATGAAATGTGTACTATTGGAGTTATAAGAGATAAAAGTAAATTTTGTGGAGTAGCGCGGCCTTTCATTGTCGAACTTTGACTTTATTCAGTTTGCTAATGAGTCGGTCAATTAACTCCTCTAAAATTACTTTTATTCTTATGTTATTTTCCTTATTTTGTTATCTTTTTCAGACCGTAAGTATCAAGACAGAGTAGGATGGGTATAGATTATCAATAATAGAATATTTGCTAAAAAATACCAGCTAAATATACCTTATCCTATATCATTTGATTAACATACGTGAAACCACTAGGTTAATACTTTGTCAATTGACAGTGTTATCTTTATACGGTCATTTAAACAAAGAACAAAAAAGTTTTTTATAGCAATTTCATTTGAATATATATTACTTTGACTGGGTGCAACTTGCGTAGAACGGAATTAGTATTGTGAGTACTATCCCCAAGCCAACTGTGTGTCAATTAATTTCTGTAGACCGACAATTATCGAAAGTTTACTTGGACAACAATAAGACCGTATACATTTTAAACATTATTCTGTCCTGTCGTTTTTCACTATTGTATATACAATAAAACAACGGCAGTAGAATACCGAAGGAACAAGGGGGTGAAATTCACAAAAATCAAAGTCCAAAGACAGGGCAAAAACGAAAACACAGAAAACAATGACGTTAGACACAAAAACAATGACCCCAGACAGACACAAAGCACAGAACCAGAAACCACAACATTCAGAACAAGGCACTCACAGTGTGAACTCCAGTGAAACTGAGAGTGACATCAGGTGCTCCGGAAGGGTAAGCATGTCCTGCTCTGTTAACAGCACCCGTCACACTGTGGGTGATTCAATCCGGGAAAATGTCAAAGTCGGTAGTCAAATCCGAGAAGACGTGAATCTAGCTGAAAATGTCCAATTTCATTTGGGATACTGACACGTCATATCTTTCAATGATGCTATGGTGACGGCCATAGAATTTCTTGAGGGATGAAATTAAAAAAGGTTGAACAAATCCCTGACTCAGCAGCTTTTGGGACAGTGTTTTTGCTCTGTTCAAAAAATCACTGTATAAACTACAAGCTCGACAGTAACGAATCAACTGTGAAATGTACACTCCATAGGCTGGAGAGGTAGGTATATTGCTGCTAAGAAAGGGAAAGTTCACAATGGGGAAATTAGAATCATCCCGCTTGTCATATAGCTTAGATTTCAAACGTCCATCTTCGTCAATATACAATAAAAGATCTAGGTACGAAGCTGAAGTAGGTGTTTCAGTTGTTTCTTTAATTTCAAGATCATTTGGATAGATCTGATGTAAATAATCCTTAAATTTAGGATTATTAAGAGAAAGCACATCGTCTATGTAGCGGAAGCTGAAATTAAAGGACTGGGCTAAACGTTTTTGTTTTCTTTGAATAGGCCCTTGTAAAAACTTGGCCTCGTACGAGTAAAGGAAAAGGTCAGCTAAAAGCGGCGCACAGTTTGTTCCCATAGGAATCCCTATTGTCTGTTTTGGAAAACACGACCCCAATTTCGACAAAAATATTGTCGATCAAAAATTCTAACATTTTGATAACGTCAGTCTCGGTGTACTTCTTATTTGAATCGGTGTGGTTCTTAACAAAATATGTCTTGTCTTTCCCTGTAACTAAATAGGAGTATCTGCGTTCTCCATTTTTTGTGCAGAAACATTGATGTATTAAATCTGCAATTACTGTTTTCAGTTTATTGTGTGGTAGTGTTGTATAAAGTGTAGAAAAGTCAAAAGTTTGAATGCTATGGCATATAAAATGTAGACATCGTAACAGCAATGCACAGTTTCTTCTACTACCAACATATACCTACAAACTTGGAACAGTGCAATAACACAAGTAGTGACTAGAAATTAAAAATATATACTGCAAAAGGAGAGAAATTGATAGGAGAAGGAAATATCTTCATCCACACGAACACGAACGAACGGTTATCAGGATTTTGTGCGTATACATAATCATATTTCTATCATACTAACAATTTCTTTGAAATCGAATGTCTCTCTTAACATTTATCTAGCCAATCAGTGGATTGTTTTAAATCTGTAATTAATAATATGTCCGGGAAGAATTTTGGTTTCTCTAAAAGAAGAAGTCCCGAAATTGGAATATCCCGATCCCTCATTTGTGTAAACCATTTCAGCAGTACTTTTTCTAATTCATTAAATTCAACAGTTCTCATATTCCTACGTTTTGGTCTAAATTTTTCAAACCGCTCTTTTATTAAATCGTTTTTTAATCCACCCTGACAAAGTATTTTTTGAAACATTGAACATTTTAGCAATTTCAGTTTTAGATTTTTGACCCTTTTCAACCTCCAAAATAGCCTGATATTTTTCCTCCAAAGTTTTTTATTTTAGTTTTTTTTCACGCCCCTTTTTACTAGCTGATCCAGATATCCCTCCGTTGCTGGGTCCTTTTCTGGATTGCTCAGCAGAGCTGGTATGTAACCCCGATCGAGGTATCCCCCCTGTTACCGGGTCCTTCCCTCGATTGCTCGGAAACCAACGGTGTAGTCTGTATGTCTTCCATAATTGGAACTTACAGGCTCAAGTGTCGTTCATTATTGATAGCAATTTGAATAATTTGATGATTTCAACAGCTTTTGGATAGCTTTGTACAATTTCAAAACATTATCATATAAGTTTTTAATCTAAAATCACCTTTTTAGTTGCCGATCATTAGTAACGTAATAATTGTTTTCTTTACTTTAGTCATTAATTGATCCATTTAAATTCACCGACAGTCAATTGACAAATTTTCTTTAAAGAATAAGGTGTCATTTTAATTACAACTCAATTAAATGATTGACACTTATCCTAATTGACATGCTCCTCTTATCATCGATCAATACATGCGGCTTGTGCTAATTAGCAGTTATCAGGTAAATTTTTGACACGGATTGTAGTTTGAGTTTTTGTTGGTTATTTCCGTAATGTCATTGATCTCGGGACTACAATATTAGTTCGACTTTTCGAGAAATCAATGTTCGAGAAACCGGGGTTTTTTTGTTTATTTTTAACAAAGACATATACGTGTAGTGAAAAACGACCCGATACAATTCGAGATATCGGCGGTGTTCGAGCTACCGAAGTTCGGGCGACTGAAGTTCAACTGTATTAGATTGCCACATACTGACTGTTACTCCTTTTCCGAATTTTCACAGGCAAGGTTACGTGTTCTTACATTTGGATTGAAAATGATGTCAGTAATTATCAATCCTATCCGGCGCTTGAGAACATCTATGAAAACTATAACGCCCAGTTTATTTGATGATCCCCTGTGGCAAAAACATTGACAAACTTCCAAGAAAAATACGTCATAGAACCTGCAGACAAAGCTTCTAACAATATTGTATTTGTATGTAGGAAACACTATTTAGACAGTCATCTTAAGGAGATGTGTGTTGACAGTTCATCCGGTAATCCTACTTATACCCCAACTACATTAATTAAGTAGGGGCGATATAATCACAAATCACAATTCTGTGTTGGCAAACTTTGGTATTAATGTGGATGAAGATAACAGTTACCTCCATTATATTTACTGGGTACCAAAGATTCTCAAGAATCCCAACGAACAGAGATTTATTGCAGGATCTCCCAGATGCATCACTAAGCCCCTATCTTAATTCCTTACCCATTTATTGACTGTCGTTAGAGATGGTCTAAAAAGCTACTGCCAAAAAGCCTATTCTACGAGCGGCGTGAATCAGATTTGAACTCTTAAAAATTACAAAATCTCCTTGAACAGCTTTCCTAAATTAAAGCGTTGTTCCATTTGCTTAACCTTACCTTGTATTTAAAAGGATTTAGACCCATTTACATTTACTCCATACCCCTTTATTCTTTTGCACACAGCAAAAGTATTTAAACATTTGATTTTTCTATTCTTTATACAACTCTTCCACATAATAAACTTGAAAAAGTAATTTCCGATCTTATACATCCAGGTTTCTCTTCCAAAAACGGAGAACGCAGGTATTCCTTTTTGATAATAGGAAAAGATTAAACATATTTTGTTAAGAACCATACTGAGTTAAACAAGAAATATAGTGAAAATGATGTGATAAAGATTCTTGAATTTTTGATTGGCAACATTTTGTTGAATGCAGAGGCCGTAATTTTCAACAGACAATAGGGATTACTATGGGAACAAATTATGCGCCATTTTTAGCTGAACTTTTCCTTTGTTCGTGTGAGACAAAGTCTTAACAAGGGCCAAAACAACAGAAACAAAAAAAACTAGCCCAGACTTTTGGATGTGGGGTTTCCTCACCGTTCATTGAAGATCTTATGGTGGCTTTGGGTTGTTGTTGCTCCCCTTGGGGTCGTTGTCTCTTTGACACATTCCCCGTTTCCCTTCTTTTTCTTATTTTAAGGTCAGTTTCAGATATACACACGATGTACTTTCTCTTAATAATCAAAGATTTAATGAAGAGTAACATTTGATCTACCTCAGTGAACTTGAATTAAAGACACAACCGATACACCCGAACCTTCTTCATACCTCGACCTTTTGTTATACATTGAGTAACATGAACGTTTGAAATCTAGGTTATATGACAAATGTGATGATTTTGACTTCCAAATTGTGAACGCTCCCCTTCCCAGCATCAATTTACCTACCTCCTCAGAATATTGAGTATACATTTCACAACAAATTCACCGTAGAGATTATCGTTCATGCATTGTGGAAAGAGCAAAAGCACTGTCACAAAAACTGCTGAGTGTGAGATATTCTACTTTCGTCCCTTCAGAAATTATATGGCCGTCACTACATCATAGATTGATACGAAATGTCGATGTCACAAATAAAAAACGGACATTTTCAGCTAGATTCCTGTCTTCCCGGATTTAGCATAACCGATTCCGAACTTTAACCTTGATTCGCAAACTGACAGTGTGACGGACATTCTTACCCTTCCAGAGCATCTGAGGTGACTCTGTTCTTTTATAGGTTACACTGTTAGTCTTTAGTTTTTGGTGTTGTGTTTGTGGTGTTAGTGTGCTTGAGAACAATGTAGAATCACAGGTAGATTCACTAGAAATTAAAAAACATACTACAAATGGAGCGAAAAGGGTAGGGGAAGGAAGATTAACAATAAATGAGCCAGAGAATAAGGACGTTCTTAAATGAAAAGTATAGAAGGGATATTTGCACTGCACTAGTTGTATATTTTCTCCGCGAACTTTGAAAATGATCCAACACAACGGCAGTAGAATACCGAAGGAACAAAGCACAAGATTACACAAATCAAAGTCCAGAGACAAAGTTAAAGCAAGAACACCAGAAGTCGGAAGACCAACGACACCACATGCCCACAAAACACACGAACATTCATATACAACACAAAAACCTAAAGCACTAACAGTGTCAACTCTAAAAAAAACAAAAGTGACATCAGGTGCTCCGGAAGGATAAGCATGTCCTGCTCTGTATACAGCACCCGTCACACTGTCATTGGGTCAATCCAGGGCAAAGTCAAAACCGGTAATGTCAAATCCGGGAAGACGTGAATCTAGCTGAAAATGTCAGTTTTTATTTGTGACACTGACATTTCATATCTATCTATGATGTCGTGGTGACGGCCATAGAATTTCTGAAGGGACGAAAGTAACAACGGCTGAACATATCCCTGTCTCAGCAGTTTTTGTGACAGTGCTTTTGCTCTTTCCACAAAGTCACTGTATGTACTGCACGCTCTACAGTAACGAATTAATTGTGAAATATATACTCCATATGCCGGGGATGTAGGTATATTGCTGCAGAGAAAGGAAAAGTTCACAACTGGAAAGTCAAAATCATCACGTTTGTCATTTAATCCAGATTTCAGACGTCCATGTTCGTCAATGTATAACAAAAGGTCAAGGTATGAAGCAGGTGTATCGGTTGTCTCTTTAATTTCAAGTTCACTGGGGTAGATGCGATGTAAATATTCTTTAAATCTTGGGTTATTGAGAGAAAGTACATCGTCTATAGCTGAAATTAAAAGTCTGGGCTAGTTGTTTTTGTTTCTGTTGTATCAGCCCTTGCAAAAATTTTGCTTCATACGAAAAAAGGAAAAGGTCAGCTAAAAGTGGCACACAATTTATTCCCATAGGAATCCCTATTGTCAACATAGTGAATGAAGATAAAAGTTTATTATATTTAGTTTTGTTTAATGTTTTTCTGCTTTTCTTGATTATTTTACTTTCCTTTTCACACCGTTAGTACTGAGACACAGTAGGATAAGATTATCAATGATAAAATGTTTGTTTCAAATACTAGCTTTATATACCTAATCTGTTGTCGTTTGATTTTATTTACGATAAACCATTAAATTAATACTGGACTTTTGAGTCGTGTTCACTCGGAAAAAAATCATCATATGTCAATACCCTTGAACGGAAATCACTTATTAATTAACATTGTTGAGGTATGGGTGATTTGTATTTAATCTATTTGTAGCGCCTCAGATTAATTGTCTTTCGTCAATTAAAAAAATAGCTAAATAGCTGTCATAAAGGACAAATTATATCCACACTGCAATTTCATAAATAGTTTTAAAATGGTAAATGTTTATTTCGATTGGTCAGAAATACAGATACAACAACAATAAAAGCGTTGTTCCATTGCTGTGTTTTACCATGTATTTGTAGAGATTTTGTCTCATTTGCATTTACTCCATATCACTTCATTGTTAATCCTTCTTACTGGTATTTGAGGAGATCTTTTCTGCCTAAAACTACACGAGAGTTCCTATCTCGAAAGCCCCGTATTTATAAACTAGTATATTGTATATTGTAGCTTTCATAATTTATGAATTGACAGTAGTATCCATAACTATATATGGACTTTCTACCAAGGGGCAAACATTTTGTTTTTACTGCGATATTAAAGATATACAATCTGAAGAACAAGAACAACATTTTTGTATAACTTTGGTTAGATAGAATTACATATAACGTGATTTGTGTTGTATGTACCATAGCAAATGTTACCTCTTCAGGACACATCTGCTAAAAAGATACAATTAACGCCATTCTTGCAATATCCCTGTATAATTGACCGTAAACAGTAATGCGTAATTCAGTGACCGCCTTTTTAATCAAGGCTTTTAAATAAATCCATCTCATACGATCATTAAAAAAGTTCTTTATTTGATATCAGTCCCTTGTGGTAAAATTTAAAGTTTTGGTCCGAACTCTGATTCAAGGTTTTACTTAATACTAGGATGCAAGGTTAAGCAAGTTAGATTTATTGAGATGTTAGATTTTATTTGCCACTGAGCATTAGTTTTGCTACATCAGGAGAAGAACACATTCATCAACTCAAAATTTGATTAAGAATCGAAACGTTGGACAACATGAGCAAGCAAATTTTAATCCTCAGGGGAAAAAAGATGACTACGGCCATGGGATATTATACAAATATAGTCTGTGTTTGAGGTCGATACGATGTTATAGCTATCTGGGAAAATAATATCGACCGAGGATGAAATCCGAGGTCGATATGCTTTTCCAGGTCGATATAACATCGTATTGACCTCAATATACTTATAATGTGTATAATATAAAATTGACTCTTAGAGAATTCATTTACATGCAAATAAATTAAATAAGATTTTAATGTTCCTTTTACAGACACTCATATGAAGATGCGATCTGTAGTACTATTTTAGTAACATGCGATATAACTTTTTGATAGACTGTTTTTTAGTCAATCTCTAAAAATATAGTGAGTCATATGGTCATTTCTCCACTAATCAAATTCCTCAAACGATATTAAATTAATAAAATAGCTTTATATACGACCATTAAAAATATGCTATTTTACCGAGATATATAAATGATCTTTATGAGCTGTGGTGTTTCCCTTTCAAGTTCGTGTTCAATGGGTCGCCGTCGGGCTCTTCGTATTATGACACAACCATCCATTAAACTGACTTTGGACGAACCTGGCATCTCTGTATACAATAGCACATCCGTATACGGAACTTCTGAACACCTAAGGATAGCAGGAAGGTGTTTATTTCGATTTTCAATTCAAGATATTTATAGAGAAGAAAAACTTTGATTTATGCAATAAAAATTACACAAACGATTTTACAATACATGAACAGAGTATGAGAGTATCCCACATTTAATACCTTTGAATTAGATACCTTATGTATCTTCAAAAGCTGTTAGACTTATAAATGTACATTTACTTAGACTTAAACAATATACGTATGGTGATTTCAATTACGAGAATAATTTGTATGTCTTTTATGGCCACGGAACAGGGGCAATGCGAGCTACAGCGAGCAGTGCAGCCTGTTTCGTGCCAAATACGAATAAATATCATTTTGAAGAGACTACACATAGGTTTTTTTATACTGCAATCTCAAATTATGTTTTGAATGGCATAGGAAATATAAAAACAAATGTAACAAGAATTCTCCAAATGGAATCTCGCTGTTTCCAATTACCTGTCAACTGCTGCGAAAGTAAAATTAACACCAAAGGAATAGACCACATTCCAACTGCGTTAAGGAATATGGAATGAATGTTGATGCCAGACAATCACAATACTAGTATTAAAGCACAGAGATCTGCCATATTGGCCTTAAAGGCGCTGCTGAAATTGCTTATACTGCTACTAGTCTGTAAACTTCACCTTTTACCTACCCCCTTTAACAAGCATAAAATAACCCAATTGGAGTGTAATAACGATTATTTTGTTAATGTCTTACATGAATAATTCCATTCATATATTTGTCATTTAGGTCATGTTTCAATAATTACCGCTTTGAATACATTTGTTTCCAAATTAATACCTGCAGAACTCAGCTTTAGCATGATTATCATTTTGTGTTTATCAAATCAATTGATATATCTAGTTAATTCCTCTGCATTTTTTTTTTTCATCATATTTCAGTCTTTGTGAAAAGTGCGAGTGAGTATTAATAATTAAACGGTTCACACGGCCTTTTTTTTTACTTGCATTATATTCAACTTCATATTATTCTGCAATTACAGCATAGCTGTGTGTTCATGCTGTAATACTGTATTCTGAATATATAGTTTGTTATGTCATGCTTTTTTCTGCGTTTAAAATTTCAATAAATAGCGTTACTTAAATTATTACGCGACAAACTTAAGTACTAGAGTAATAGAAGATCTGATTAAATCATTGTAGTAAATTACGTTAACTACTAGTATGTGGAAACCTTGATTTGACAACACACGTTATTACTATCTGTGATACTGTATTTGTCATGTTGAACGTGTACATTTATGAGATTTAGATTTTTCATTTGTATCGAGTGAAATACGACAATCCTCTACTAAAACAGCCAAAGGAGTATGAACGATAAGAGGCATATTTGGCCCCCAAATCTAGCTATATTTTCAAACGCAGTTTTCTTTTAAACTTTACTTGGTATATTATATTGCTTAAATCAAAACACATAACAAATACAGTATCACAGATAGTAATAACCAAGGTTTCCACATAGTTAACGTAATTTACTAGAATGATTTAATCAGATCTTGTATTACTCTAGTATTTAAGTTTGTCGCAAAACTTGGTGCAGTAACGTCATCAAATCCTGATAGTGACGTCACAAATGTCATGCTTCTTCCAGATTTGCCGAAAATCGACAAATTTTCGTCAATTTTTGGTCACGTTTCGACACAGACAACACAGAGCGCATGCTTGTGCCAATGAGATTTTTTGATATGTTGAAAGCATATAGAATTGCCACCTTTTCATGCAAAAATCTCATTGGCACAGGAATGCGCTCTATGTTTCCTGTACTCAAATATGTAAGGATTTTGGTCATTTTAGTTCAGTTTGTGAAAATGCTTAGAATTGTCGGATTTTGGAGTTTTTCCCAAACCAGTCAAAGTTTATTTAATACTGATATTGAATTGTATTTTCTGACATGATTTTATGGAATATAAGGGTCTTAATTTTAGGGGCCATATATACCCCTTACCGTACATACTCCTTTTTAATTTTTTATCAACTAATATAACGTGAGAGAAATTTGTGTGACACGAAAAACAGCTGAAACATCTGTTTCAGTAATGATGTTCGGGCAATATTTTGACAAAAGGCGATATTTTGACAAAAATTGTCCTCATTTTTTAGTGTCCTGAAGTAGATGTGCTCTTTGGGCGAGTAACAATCTGAAAAAATCGCCCTTTTTTATGTTACAATAGTACATGGGAGACAACACACAACTTGACGTTATATTGAATGACAACACCATTCTCTGCAGCGTACTTTTAGCACAGGTCAGAAAACATTAACACGGGACAGAAACAGAGAAATGGAAATAATAATGAAAGTTTTTATTCTAAAATGTCTACCATCATTCAATATGACCGAAAGTTTGTTGTATTGGCATATTTTGTAGACGACAAAACTGATGAAAATGTATACAGCTTTTTCAAGTAAATGTTGTCTTTTCCTCATATGAGCTTTGAAGTAGAAAAATATTTTCTTTCTTCTAGTATTCATTTTTCATCCAGATTGAATACCCGAAAATGCATGCACCATTCTAAAAATAAATTCAGAATCGGGACCCAGGGAGAGATAAATCAGTTTTCGGAAAGGCCTATAATTACAGACACAATTATAGAAACCTTGCGTCGGTATTTCTTGCAAAAATTTACATCATAGACTTTCAATATTGCTATTAGTTTCAAATTTACTAAATACTCCAGATTGATTATTGCAAACCGTTTGTGCATACACGAAGACACACTTACAGCACGTCTGTCGTATAAAGCTTATATTTGAATATATCCTGCCTCTAGTAAATTCCAAAGACGTTGATTAGTTAAAAGGCGTCACGTGTCGACTGTGTATATTCCATATGGGGGGATTGGTTAATATACCGTCAATATTCGCCATTACGCGGCGTCACTGTACGTTTTAAACGGTTTTTACGATACACTGGACTCGCAGTATTTAAGTGACCTAATATGGTATATACACAACAGTCAGTAAATTGAATATTGGGATCGAGCTACGCTCTCGCCCAATATGAATTGTACTGACCCTGTATATACCATACTAGGTCACTTACAGACCCCCCTTTGGGTCTTTGTCTCTTTGACACATTCTTCGTTTCCCTTCTTTTTTCTATGTTATCTATAGTATTTTCCTTTGCAATAGATCGTATATTCCTATTGTCACATTTATACTTCTTATTGATAGTATAAACTGAAGAAAATGATGTCATGTATCATGTATCAATTCATCACGGATCGAAACTCATTTAAGACAAGTGCAAAATAGGGATCGCTACAATCACTAAAGGTTGAGATTTGCTTGCTTTTAAAGATGTTTAATTACACTGATTTCTTTAAAAGAATGGTAGGAATTTGTTGTAAAACATTTAGCTGGCAATATACATGCGACATATTGATAGACATGTTGTCGAAATGGCCATATGCAGAACGTTAATGAACAATAATTTTGCCCTGTAAAGCTTAATTGTTGTTTCCTCTACCAGATTTGGCTTTACTACCGGATTTGACATGCTTGTTTTTTTACCATTTATTTGTAGAGACTTTGTCTCATGTGCATTTACTCCATATCCTTTTATTCACCATTGACATGTTCAACACGGCGGGTGTCTTATAAGAAACAGGAGATGCTAACTCTACCGGTGCACCTGATCTCACCCATGGTTTTTTATTGGGTTCGTGTTGTTCATCTTTGTGTGTGTGTGTGTGTGTGTTTATTTTTCTTTTCTGTGCCGTACCCATGTTGTGTCTCTGTT
>MJUU01026686.1:0-40677 GCA_002080025.1 Modiolus philippinarum
GGTATAACATTATCCCCGAACTTTCTTCGAAAGTGCGGGGATAATGAACTTATCGTTTACAATTAAAATGTAAGAAAATCAGAGTTTATTTGTTTTAACGTATATGAAATGAAGCCCCTAGTGACCAATTAGGGGCTTCAATTAGGGGCTTCAACCTTAAATAAGGGGCTCCAATTAGGGGCTTCAACCTTAAATTGCTTATTTCTAACAATTCCGGGAATGGCAGTATATAAAACAAATGACCTTACATGTATAATGTTAAGAGATTTTTTTATAAATCAAAAAAGCAAACGTATAACTTTCTGTCAATTTTTTACGGCTTGTCTTATACTATCAAAATGTTTTGTGATTGTTTAAATTAACGTCTAGGATCAGAACGATAAAGAATAACAAAACATCGAGGTAACTGTAAATATTCGTTCTGTATAGACGTTTTCAGAAATCAGTAAATTTTGGTTATCTCCCCTTATTACGATGGGTGCGGCATTAAGGGGTAGACTGGTACCACAGACAGTACATTTCGTTATACTGATAAATTATTGAAAAGAGAAACATTTCATAGTTTTTTTTCATTTTAAGACATGTACATTTTAATCAGTTTAAATTGAGCTTTGGTATTTTTGTGTATTTTTTTTATATAAAATTGATAAGAATATCCAGAGAAATATGCTTCAGTGCAAGTAAATCTCATAGAACAATAAAGTATTGATATTTCATAGAGTAATCACAAAACCTGAAATGATACGTGTAATGCCAGGTGTTGCTATCCGGGTATACAAGTTGTCAACCTCAACTGTGAATATACTATTCGTTGTCCCAATATACACAGGTACCTGTATACCCTTTGAAATTTGAAAGCTACTCTTAATCTAACTGAATGTGTAAAAAATCAACAAGTTTTTAAACAAAACTGTTTTTATAAAAAAAATTGATTAAAAAGAAATGAAATGAACTTTCGGGAAAAAATTACGTGAAAAACATTTGTTATTTGTATAGCGAGTTTTACCTGTCTTAAAATATTAATTAATTCAAATACATAATCTCAAAGAATTTTAATATAAAATGAAAAATAGGCGAATTCTCAAAAAGAATTTTAATAGAAAATGGAAAATAGGCGAATATGGCAAAGTGGCATATCAAACAACGTCAGAATACACATTTTTGCATAAGCTTTCGGAGAGCCCCTGTTTCAGATATCAGATATTCGATCAAAGTAAATATAAAACATATGCAATACACATCACTAGCTGAACGGAACACGTAATGATCATATTTGATGCCGATAGGGAGCTCCCTTTCCAAAAAGAAAACGTAATTGCTCTATAAAATATGAGAAATGCACATTATGCAATACATGTACACATAAAGCATTCTAAACTAATGGAGGACCTGCATTTCAAATAACATTAGAGCAATACACATAAAACGTTCGTAACCAAATACTGAAACTTGTAAAGAAATGAACCTGCGGAACAGCATACATAATAAAAATAAGTTTTAATCTTTAAAATATCTGTAGACCTTGATTTGACTTGTGTTTATTTCAATTTTTAAACGACCCAACTCCTTACTCAAATCCCTTAAATAAAAGTTCATTAAGTAAATTAACTGAATGCAAACCATCAATCAAAAGCATTACCAGTATAAAAAATTCGATATTTCCTTAGTCCCTGATGTGACAAACAGAATACTGAAATTTTACAGAAAATGTATCCCTCATTTATTTATTTATTTTTTTTTTTTTAGATTAACAATGACTTTTTTACCCATTCCTAAAAGAAGAACTTCTATTCATAATCTTGAAGGTTTTATGCTAATGAAGTATTAATTTAAAACTGGAAGATAGTGTGTATTTGGAATTGAATTACAAAGGAAAATATCTTTAACAAAAATAACGGAAATTAATGCTTTATCAAATATAAATATTTACAAATAATTTTGATTTACTCATTGAGAGATTTATTCCAAATACGTGCACAATCATGACAATATTATAATCAATCTTTATGTGTATTCCGATGTCGAAAAAAAAATAAATTGAATAAACAACAACGTTCAAAATTTATTTCTTTGATTTTTAATATAATCTTTGGTAGAAATCACTTACTGATACATATTTTTATTTTCATTTTGGGTATATCCCATGAATACGGTTCCTACGGTACCTACAAATTGTACATTTTCGAAAGCATATTACTACACATAGATGTTAAATATCTGCCTTGAAACTTATTTATTTCTATTCTCTTATCTTTTATCTTTTCAATGGCTCTATTAACATGCGGCTTACTTGTTGAATGAACAGGTAATTAACAATTTAATTACCCTCCCTGTGCGGTACCATTCACTAATGAAGTGATCGATAAAGCCCGAGTCGGGTCAAATCTGTCTACCTGTGTCGGATTTTCGTGCTCCGAATGGAACAAGATGGCCGCCCCCACAATTTCATTTCTGAAAACTTTTATGTGGCCATTTCGACAACTTGATACATTTATGTCTCTTCAGTGCGCATAGAATACAAAAAGAAAATCCAGAAATCTAAAGATGTATAGAAAATGAGAGAACAAATAATCAAAAGGATCTTAATTGAAAGATACAAAGGACAAAGCTTTGTACAGTGAATATGCTCCTTGGTTTCAAACAAAATTTCTTCTTAAGAAATTTCCAAATATAATTGGCTTGGAATCAGATAATGATTAATAAATTGAAGCTTATAGTTATTTATTTCACTTGTAATTTCATTATATGTTTTAGTTCCCCTTTTCTTAATTTGAATTTACATACCAAAACATTCATTGATAAATTAAATCTCATTATGTTTGTTGGAATCATGAATTCATCTTCATCTAACATGGCGACATATTTGAATCCATTCAATCTAGATTGGCAATCATTTATGACTACATATATGTACTTGTAGATCGTTTCATGCCAATTTATTATCACCAGCATCGCGCATATATATACAGCTCATTTAAATTATTGCAGTTGGAGTTAAAATATGTGTTATGGTCTCATGTTCATTTACTCCATATCCTTTCGTAAAATATCTAAAGAAATAAAAATAATCAGGGCTTGAATCAAGTTTACAAATTGTTGTATGTCCAGATGCGAGAAAGTCCTATGAGGATACCGCTAATTTAGTTTTGAGAAAAATGTGGTGACCTCTACAGAACACATGATACCATTGCCTGACCATGGCGTGTGTTTCAGTATAATTTGCGATAGTCTCTTGATTAAAATACTTTTTATGTATTAGAATTTTATTGTGTAACGCATCTTGTGCTTTCAGTACGTTCAATCGTGCCCTGTATATTTAAACCTTTGATGCACCTGCTAACAGACATAAATATATACGTTTTACTTCAATTCTGAGAAAGTTTTCGCCATACTGATACTCCATGCCAAATTGCAGAAGGTTGGGATATGTGGTTCATGAGAAAAAAAAATTGACAGAAATTTTTGTGACACCGACACTGACGACAACGCCGTCGATGACGCGGACCAAAGACGACAGATACTGAGCCTTATATATCGCTACTGCGTGAACACAGACGACACAGTAAGCCCCATTTTGACGTTGTTGTTGATGTTTTTTTTTTTTAAATCTGCCTACCAACTTACATTCAAAATTGTGAGTCGATAAACAAATTGACAAATTCTTAGAATAGCCTAGCTAAGTCTTTTGGATATTTCTATGATAAACAGTCCGTTTTATCGACAATTTGTTGGTCTGTACAGACAGAGACAGAGGCTGAGGTGGCATGATTTATTGAAGGGTTCCTACAGGGGGGTCTGTGTAGGAATGATGTACGGAAAATAAAAATGGCCTTGTACGATGTACGAAAAACGCCCTTAAATCGGGATTGGCGTATTCGTTGTACGAAGCATGCCTTTGTACGAATAAAAACGAAATAATAAAGGTTTTGTTCGATATACCAAAAAATGGTCTTGTACATAAGAAAATCAAACCCATTACTACCCTAACTGAAATGGGCATCTACATATTCAGAAATATGATATGTCTCTGTTCAGAGTAATTGTTCAATTTGCCAATTTGCGAAATCTTCATTGTGAAATTTAATAAGGACGGAAAAAAAAATTATACTGTAAGGAAGCTGAGCTCGCTTTTTTTTTTTCTGGCAGTGCCATTTTCATATTAATTTAATTATAGTAGTGTATAAGAAGCATTGACTTTCAGTTTGATATTTCACGTTTCTACAAAAATAGATAAAATCTTCGCTGATATTTCTTATACCATTTCTTGTTTTCTTACCCCATTTCCCGTTTTCTTATCTCATTTCCCGTTTTCATTTATATATTCACGAGTAACCGGGTCTTAGTGGGTATAATCTGGAAGAAATTTTGGCCTTAGGTAAGCAGAAAGCTGAATCGTGGCATAAAAGTGCAAATGAAACCGGGAAAGGATGTCCAGCGCCATGCGGGAAGCGCTGAAACTTCAGAAAAAGGCGTTCTCTTTTTAGGGTTGTGTAAAATATTCTTCTGCCAATGAAACGAGAAAGTAGTGAAAAGAATTTTGAGAAAATGACCTTGGAGACTATATTGATACTCAAAAAGCTTTACAAAACAAATAATTAGTAGCACATTGTTTGTATACAAGCTATACAAAACAGACTAGCCCATGGTTATTCTTTAAGGTTATTTCATAAGGTAGACATTTTTGTCACATGTACATTCACTCCATATACTTTCATATTTTTCTATTGTTTCCTTTTTCTTTAAATTTTGCTTATAGCTCATTATTTGCCACAACAAACCATAAACATGTACTACATTTTTCAAAACAATCTGCTGACAGGGATGGGGTAATTGTAAAGTGTAATTGTAATTAATTGTAATTAATTACAAATTTTGATGTAATTGGAAGTAATGTGTAATTGACAAAAATTTGAATTACATGTAATTGTAATTTAATTAATTACTTACCAAAAAAGGGTTGTAATTTCAATTACTTTTCCAATTACATTCAATTACATATACATGCTAAAAGAGAGTGAATGGAAGATGGCGACCCCTTTTCTTCTTATTAGTATTAAAGAAAGTTTAAATAATTTCTTAACACAAAATATTATTATGACTTGGTATTTTTAATATACATTGCAAGAATAGGCACTTTTTCTCTCTTGTTTTTAAATGTGGACATTGTGCAAATTGCTGTTTCCTCTGATGCATTTTTTTCATTTTCATATGTTTTAATAGAGAAACTCTTGATATCAAATCAAGGTTTGAAATATAAATTAAATTTTAAATTTTTGTTGTACAAACAGTTAAAAATATGTTTATTGAATTTTATTATAAATGCCTAAAGTAATATGGCTTCTTATCAGTTGTTTGTCATATTTACATTTGTGTCAGTGATTAACAAGACTTGATTAGTGTCTAATTGACATGATTTGTGCCTTTAGGCATTATTATCAACCTTTTAAAAACACGTAGAAAGTCTAAAATTTTAATAATTTTTAACATTATTTTATGTAAACTATGTATTATCTGTCTTCAATGTACCCATGAAACATATTATTTCATTAAAATGTTATTATACTCAAAATTAAAAAAAAATCTTTGACATGAAAATTATTTTAAATTTCAGTTTATTTTATTCTTGTTAACATGTCCTTTTAAAATTTCAATTTATTTTATTCTTGTTAACATGTTATTTTGATATACAGGTAAATATTAAATACAAGTTAGAAACAAACTAACAGCACAGTCCAGTATGTTTATTTTGCCTATAATTAAAAGTGGGCAAACCAGGATGACACCTTTCTAATCAAATGAATGTTCTGTTGATGTGTTTATTTTACTCGCATATTCAAGTAATAGTTATACATGAAAGTAAGATACATGCTAGCTGCCTGCAAATTGAGGGAATTCAAAATAACTCCAAATATTACTGAGTGAACTTGCCAGTCAGTTTATAACCACCCCACAGTAGAGAGAATCGATAAACTTTTGACTCTGATATGTTTAAGCTAGAGCACAATACATTTGAACATTTGATGTAGATAAAAGTTTATCAGTAATCACATTAGTCAACTTGTTTGGTAGTTTATTAATTTTGCAATAATAGGTATGAAATGCTTTCCTTCATGGCTCTTGGAGTCCTTTGCATTTGATAGCATGATAAATAACTTTTGAAAATAAATAATAAAAACAAAATGTTGGCTTCAAATGTAATTTGTAATTTAATTAATTACTTTTGCAAAGTATCCCTGTAATTGTAATTGTAATTTAATTGAGCATTTTGGGAAAGTAATTGTAATTTAATTAATTACTTTTCAATGTAATTGACCCCATCCCTGTCTGCTGAAATCATTGATTTCCGCGGATTGTTGGATTATTTGAAGAGGAACCTTAAAAGCTCATGGAAAACAAGTTTCTGTCTCATTGGTACTTAGTTTACGAGTCCTTAGCTGTTAGCTGAGTTTCGAATATACTTAATTACTAATTATATTCCTAGCATGTGGACGTCTTGGGTATAATTAAGACATGCATAACTGCATAGCTTTTAAAGGGAATAACACAAAACCGTTGTGACCATTTTTAATTCCAATGTGTTCAAGAGATTTAGAAATTCTTGAAATTCCAAACGTTTCAAAGTCAAACTATGTTTCTTTGTTGTGACATTTCTCTATTAATCAAGGATACACAAGACACTAATGTTCAAAGGACCATGTTTGGGCAATTCTATTCAAATTTGCTTTTAATTTGCCTACTTAGTCCAGAGACGGACGTCAAGTAATGGCATAACTTCAACCTGCCTAAAGCCAGGTGACCATATAAAAGTGATTATCAGTGATTCTATATTTGGCTTTTCAAACAGGATACACTAGACACTACTGTTCAAAGGACCCTCTAAGGTCAATCCTGTTCATTTTTGCTTTTGATTGGCCCGCTTAATCCAGGGACGGACGTCAAGTGATGGTATTACCTCAACCTGGCTAAAGCCAGGTAACCATATAAAAGTGGTTATCATTGATTCTTTATTGGGACTTTCACATATTAGGACAGAGTTTCTTTCTATATATAAATAGTGAAAGTCACCCAAATTATTTAATTCAAGAGATAAGACGTCAAAAGAATTTCTGGGACAAGAATCTGCACAATAGCCTTTTAAAAATTTTTTGAGGATTTTTATTGATGAATTCCCAAGGTGTCTTGTAACTTCAAAACGTTTTCCTTGATTTTTGTAATGATTATGTACAAATCTGCTGATTGGTTATAATACGACATAAAATCAGTACACGTGAGATTATTAAAGGACTTGGTATGTAGACTTTCTGGTTTTATAACCTGTCTGACATTCCGAATGGTGTATTTGTCATATCTACACTTTCTGTAATGGTGAAGTGACATAACTGACGGTGCCATCCATTGACTACAAAATAGAATTGAATGTCTTACAAATATTACTAATAAATCGAATAGCAAACGCAAAAAACAAAATGTCATTGGTTACCTCAAAAAAGGGTGCCTTGATAGAAACAAGCAGTCAAGAATGAAATCAAATGAAAAAAAAGGATGTTAAAAAGATAGTTCAATATATATATGTCGTGTACATGTTATTATTTTGTACAAGTTATCACTTGTATGAAAATATCGTAAAAGTAGTGACTTGTTTGACGTCATCATACAAGTTATAACCTGTACAATTTTGATTGTACAAATAATTACTTGTACAATTTAATCAACAAAAATAGCAATAACTTGTACAAGGACATAAATTCAGAGTCCCTGACTGAATTTTGCTTTCCCACTTATGTGATAATAGGAACTAACATAGATCTCTGGAAATAGTGAACACTGATGAAAAAAGGAGTAGCCTTGCATAGTCATAAATTGAAAGAGGACGAAAATACACAATACATGGGTTGCACATTGTTTCAAATCCGGATTTGAATCGTCATTTAGACGAGGTCATCTGGGGTCAACCGGAGGAAAAATGACATCATCCAACGTTGGAGCAAGGGACGGATATTTTCTATCAACGAATCTTACGTTGTCATTCAACATATGGGTGAAAATCGTTTTCCAAACGTCTTCCAAACGTTTAGATTTTATCTGCACTGAAGACACATAACGTCTTCCAAACGTTTAGATTTTATCTGCACTGAAGACATAAGTTGTCAAAATGCGCATATGCAGAATTTAAATTCACGGTGACTTCGGTATTTAGTTATTTCAACTGACAAAGAAATCCACGAGGAACATTTCAAACCCACAAAAAAACGAAACTTGAATGGAAATGAAGAAATTACTATCTTCGTCTATCAGCGTCTTGGAACCAGTTTTGTACCAGATTACTCCTTGTTTGGCTAAAATAATGAGCGATCCCGCAAATGCGCAATCGGTGTATTGGTGCTTATCTTTATGACATTGTTTTTCTGATGCCTAAAATATTGACCACATTGTCTATTTGTTAAGCTAGCCTTTAAAAGTATTGAAAAGTGATCTCACTAACATTAATTAAGATCCTAGATATTCACTCTTAATCATGCCAAATAGCTTGTAAAATAATGATATATTACTCACATTTTCTTATATCTTGGGCCATTTCCAAAATGGCAAGCAGTGAGGATAAGTCTCTATTGAAGCTATAGAAATCACTTATTATTCTGCTAAAGCAAATTGATAACATTGAACCTATCTACCATTTGTTGAATGCTGAATTTGATATTTTCAAAGGGAGATATTTGAAGTACATATACATGATGCAATATCCAAAAACAATGCGTATTAATAAACCATAAACCAAGCAATGGGACAATGCTTTTATTACTGTTGTTCATCTTCAAGTCACCATGAAGCCTATAACAAAGAGCAGTGGCTGACAACTCATAGTGATTCCAAGACTAGCACCGGTTTGAGCAGAATTCATTGCTAGATATCAAGCAACACTACACCAATGTAATTTACTCACGGATAAAGGATCATTAGGAGACATAAAATAAAAAGAAGTGCTGTTAGAGTCACTGTCATCCATTGTGAATATCAAGTTATTTGTAGACTAATCATTACATTATTATAGGATCTGTGAGTCTCGTCAAATTTTGGGACTTCCGGGTACATAATTTGTACCCGGAAGTTGCATTTTTACAGAAAATATGACGTGTCAAACAAACAATAAGGACGTCATAATCCCACACCGTCATATTTTGGCGGGAAACGTTTTCAAATTTGAATTTATCGTGATTTCTAGGTGTCACATGACGAGACTTACAGGCTCTATTATCACACAATTTGATTATTTCATCATGATATGATTTCAATATTTATCATCCTTACACTTCAAATTGTATCAATTCTTTGTAATTTTATTTCAGTTTTAATACTTTTGGTTTTAGTAAATTCTTATTTTTTTTAAATAACTAATTCAATTCAACTAAGTTTGAAAAGGGTTTGTTCAGATTTGGTGCCTCTATAGTACATCAAACATTTCTAACAATATCAAACTTCACTACTTTGTGTGCTACATATGCTTTTTCATTTCATTATAAGAAATGAAAGCAAAAATTCAAGCAAGGTACTCGAAATTAATATCATCGTACAAGTTATTGCTATTTTTGTTGATTAAATTGTACAAGTAATTACTTGTACAATCCAAATTGTACAGATTATAACTTGTATGATGCTATTATACAGGTTATAACTTGTACAATATTTTCATACAAATAATAACTTGTACAAAATAAGAACATGTACACAACAAATATAAAGATAAAATGAAATTTTAATTTAAGTTTAATAAGGTGTTGTTTAAATAGGTTTTGCTAATTTATTATAATTTTATATGAACATGAATTTGGATATAAGATTTCAGATTGCTGCAAACTTTTTATAAAGTATATTTACTATTTTATTTCTTATATTTTTTTACTTGTTATACCCCCGCCTTTCCACCAATTATTTGTTCAGCCCTTGTTGCTTTCGTCCCTGAAGAAGGTCTATGGTCGTCGCCATAAAGTCATTGAAAGACATTCCAAATCAAAATGGACAATTTAAGGTAGATCGACACTAATTCACGTCACATTCGATTGGCGGATGCGGAATTGACTTGATTTTCAAGCCGGAATATTCCTTATTTGGCCTTTTCATTGTGACGTCATAATAAATTAACATACACTTTTCCGTGAATTAGCTCCCTTTTCCCGTAAATTATGTATATTTCGTAAATTATATGAAATATCTCTCTTCATCAAACGGTGACATACAGATTTTTTAAGCTCAACATACAGCTGAAATGTATACCTCTGAAATATCAAAAAATTTAAAAAATCTATCTGATATTTATTTCATTTGAAAGCTAAACATTAAGCATGTTCTCACGGTTCACTATATATTCTTTGTAAATATCGCTTAAAATACTGAATTTGGCCTGATTTTCAAAGAAGGATAACAGGAAAAGATGATCGGTGACATGTCATTTTTATTTTATTTTTAGAAACAATGGACTAAGACCTACAAAATATCCTAAAATAAAAAAAATCTGTCTGATATTTTTATTAGATCATTACCTTAAGCTTTACTTAATGTATTTGACATCACTGGTTTTTACTTCACATTGGAATGACTCATCGACAGTAAGACGAGTGTCGCATATAAAGCAGAACATTCTTAAATGTCTAGAGCTACTGATGTCACTCTCAGTTTTTAAAGAGTTTACACTGCAAGTTCTTTAATTCGGAAATAAACAATGAAGGGATATGGAGTAAATGCACACGAGATGTATTCTCTACAAATACATGGCAAACAAAATAATCGAGATGTATTCTCTACAAATACATGGCAAACAAAATAATGGAACAACGGTTTTATTGTTGTTCTTCATCTTGAAGTCATCTCGAGGCCTCCAACAATGAGCTTTGCTCATACCTCGTAGCAGTTTCAAAACGATCCCTAGCATCAGTTTTTATATGCTGTTCATGTTTTAGATTTGTGTTCTTGTGACCGTTTCACGTCTTTGTTTTTCTGTTTGATCTTTGTTTCATTTCTCTGGGCTTTGAGTTTTGCTAAGTGCTGTTGTTATTTACTTTCTATAAATTAAATTTTACGAGATAAATGAAACTTCTCAATAAATGCACACGTGGCAGGTAGCGGAACCTTTTAAGCTTTCGACCTCGACTGCGATTAATCAACAAATTGCCAACGAAAGTGGATGTCACCAATCAAAATGTCATGTTTCAAAGTTTATCCCAACAAAAACAGATCGTGCACTTACAGTCTTGTCAAAAATCTTTTGTTTTCTAATTTTAATTTATTTCTTCTCTTTATATATTGTAAGCTTGCACCGTGCAGAACGTAACTTAATTTAGTCTGACAATAGTTTCATTTGAATGCTTCAGGAGCACCTAATGACACTCTTGTTTTAGGGGATCACACTGTTAGTGCTTTGTTTTTGGTGCCTTTGTAGTAAGTTCAATCAGTTTCGTCTTCGCCGTTTATATGTATTTGTATATGATCCTTATATTGCCATGCATTCTGAATTTATGATTTTGATTCTTGCTTCGGTTTACATTGGAAATTCATTTATTACTAAGCCCGATCAAGTTTCAGTAGAGTTTGGTGCTTTCGTAGTGCATTTTTATAAACAAATCAAGATTGGATGATTGAAATCATCCTATTTTATGGAGTCGTTTATGACTTTCGAACACTTGGTAAAAAAAATGTGTACAAGTTTTAGGATTTTGTTTCGATTAGGGCAATTGCTCAAAACAGAACTAAATTTTCATCGGTTCCAAAGATCAATATGTGAAGAAATGGAGATATCATTTCGTTGTGTTATCTTTTTTTTATTATTCAAACGCAATTGTAACGGAGTGAAAATTGCATATGATTTATTTATTAATACATTTTTTAGCTTCTTTTAATATATTTACCCTTAGTATGTTATTTACAATCTAAATGTTTTCAGAAACAAAATCAATTATTGCTTTAGCTTATTTCATTACTTTTGGGTCTTATGTATACTTGTATGCTTGATAGCTGTTTAAAAAATCGACTTAAATAACAAGACATAAACCATCATATGAAATAGTACCTTCTATAACCTGGTTCTGGAGCGAATTGATGAGTAGTTACCAATCCGGATATAACACGTGAAGGCATGTAAATATATTTCATTCTATCTTGCATTGGTGCAGTAGCGTTTAGATATTTTCCTATGTAGAGCCGGCTTTCATTATTTGTTGGGCCCCATGTTGTTATATGGTGTATAACAGACACATATATCCCAGCAGTTCTTTTTGAAAACACGTGATCCTGGAAAAGGAAATAATTGGTTTTGACTTGTTTCATTGGCTTGCTTGACGATGAAAGAATATTGAGTAAATGCACATGACACAAAGTTTGTATTGTTGATAAACCAATTCTTCTAGTATTTAGTGGTAAATTTACAATAAAAGGATATGGAGTGAATACAAATCAGACGAAGTCTCTAAAACAACTTGATAGTTCAAATAGTTAGTGCTTATGATTTCTGTTCTGGTTCATCGATGTGTTGCATAGATTTGGGATTATAATTATCTGTACACAGGAGAGATTAACATAACCTGGTCATTCTTTCACTATGGTACTGTTTGAGGGTAAGTTGATGTATACTAAAGTTTACAAAATTACATTTTCAAACCGTTTACTAAAACCATAACAGACTACATCAGAATTTTTCTGTGTCCGGCCTTCGTAATTATCTTGTCCAACCATTGTCAGTGGAAACGAGCACAATTTAATGACATGACATTTTCTAACCTATGACGTGCGGAAATATAAAACTGGTGAATCTTAATACTATAACGTTTATATGGTATGTTACGGGTTGTAATGGGATACAAGGGGTGGGGCAGAAGATGCTTACCTTTCCGAAGCACATGTTTGATACATCTAGTTTATATGGGGTTTACTCTGCTAGTATGATGTTTTTGTTTCGTACTTGTTTCTTTTGTTAATTTATGATGTTAACTCCATATGTGTATATATATGCATTCCTGTATTTAGTTTTATTTTTAGATATTCTATTTTCTGCCTCTTTTTCAGTATTCTATTTCATTATTGTGAAAGGATATGACTGTTGGTATCCGAAATGTATTTTCAGGAGAACATTTAAATACAAACCTTGTATAGATTAAGTCGAAATAAGAAAACTAACTTCAAAATAAATTATGATAATTCCAAATGAAATTGTAACGGTCAATTTCATTGGTCAACGTCGTGAATAACAAAAGAAATACTTTTCCATATTTCCGATTGCCAATTAGTTTGCCCCTCAAAAATATAGTGCAGCAAACAAACACATCATGTACTTATACCAAACATATTTTTTTTAATTATTTAGAATTATGAGAATTAAACATTGGTTTTTAGGAATATATGTATATATATATATACTCATGCAGGTCACTCACAAATTTAACATAAGCCCTTCAGTTTATGAGTGAGCTGCCGGAGTATACACAGATAATTTCCTAAAAACCAGTATTTTATCATATCAAATTTAGAATGAGGACCCAGATGCTTGTATGAAATAATTATATTTTGATGATTTGTTTTCAAGACTTACATTTGATTATTTGTAGGAACTTTGAACAACTAATTTATCCATCAACGACACTCTTTTCAAGCAATGTTTGATACAATTAACTATGTAGAAATTGATGCGAAATATGATTTCTTGCTATTAGGTAGCTTGTCTAGTTTTACATGTTCCTCTCGTTCGAAACTGTAACTGCATGAAGAAATAACTAAATACCGAAGTAACTGTGAATTCTGCATATGCGCATTTCGACAACTTATGTCTCTTCAGTGCAGATTAAATCTAAACGTTTGGAAGACCACAAACTCAAAGATGTGTAAAACCTGATAGAGAACAAATGAAGTAATTTATCGATTACCATTTAAATATAAGAAAATCACCATTTATTCGATTTACTGTCTATGAAAGGAAGGCATGTCGGACACCAAATGACCACTCAAACCTTTAAATCTTATTTCTTATTTCTTACAATTCCTGGAATGGCAGTATATGAAGCAAATGCCTTGACGTGTATAATTTCAGGTTGAAAGATATTCAGAGTTTTTATAAGTCCAAAAGTTAGCAAGAGTTAAGTTTTCTGTCAATTCTTTATGACTTGTGCTATACTATTTTAATGTATTGTCATGGTTCAAATTCAAAACTATCATGAGCGCGATAGAAGAGATAACAAAATACCGAGGTAACTGTAAATTTACTTTCTGCATACGGCCACTTCTACAACTTATTTCTCTTCAGTGCACATAAACTAAAAAATGGAAATCAAGAAATCATTTTAGATATTGTATGTTTCCAAATGCTATTGGTTTAAAAAAAGATCATTTCAAATAAATTGGAGCTTCTATATTATTCTTTATTTGATATTTTACATACCAAAAAAGCTTTCATTGACAAATTAAATCTCATTATGTTTGTTGGAATCATGAATTCATCTTTATCTAACATGGCGACATATTTGAATCCATTCAACCTGGATTGGCAATCATTTATGACCACTTGTTGATCGCTCCATGCCAACTTATTCGTCATACCAACATCACGCATATATACATCTGAAAAAAATAAAAATAATCAAGTCTCAGAATAAAATTTTCAAATTGACTTTGTTATCTAATTTTGTATGATTAGATTTTATGAATTGATAATATAGTATATTTGTGAGAAAGTCCATCGAGACTACTGCTAATTTAGTTCTGAGAAAATCGTTGTTACCCCTACAGAACGCATGACACCATTGCCTGACAGACATAGGTAAGTAATACGTTTTTCTTTTCAAGAATGTTTTAAGAGCGCTATAAAACCGGTCTAGCCAACATTTCAGTGCGTTTCAAAACTTTTGTTGGTTTTAAAGATACTCAGTCTTTTTGTTCTTTGAATTTTGATTCCCTTAATCCCTTTGATTCCCCTAATCCCTTGATTTGGATTCCCTTAATCCCTTAATTTCAATTCCCTTAATCCCTTACAGAGATAACACAATCTGCAGGACCATATGGCAAATTTCGCAATACAAATGTTGGCAAATAATTAATGTGTTTAGGTTCACCTTATAAAATCAGTTCTAAATCTATCGGTTGTCATATTACATACATTGTGTACTTTGTTAATTCCATCTCTTGCCAATACGTGTTGTGGTTGATCTATTCATCGTCATTTTTGTTGCAAAATTGTTGTTTCGAAAATTCCTTAACGTTCATATATCTGATATGATTTTGGACAGTGCACAGTTTCTTTTTCCATTTAGTATAGTCAGTAATTGAACAAACAATCACTAACGTTTAAAAAGATACAATCAAGCTATTGCAATTATTATAATGATTAAAATGATTACACTGTTAAGATAGTATATTATCCAAGAGGAATGATAATCTTGAAAGCTTAGAAAATCATTCATATACCTACATGTACCTTCAATTACAAAAATGAAATTCAAGTCAACAGTGAAGGAATTTGGAGTTAATAAACACGAAACAAAGTCTTTACAAATACATGGTGAAACCAACCAAAGGAACAACGCTGTTATTGTTGTTCTTCATCTTGAAGTAACCATGGGGCCTTCAAGAATGAACTTTGCTTATACCTTATACATGAGCAAGTTCAGGCAACCTCTAGCACCAGTATGAGCTGAATTCATTTGGAATTGTCCAATAACAATGCAATCCATTTTTAGCCCATGGAAATGGGATCGTCAACAAACAAAAAATTAAGTATGAATATGTGTTTAGTTTTACATAATTGTATCCACTAATGACAAAAACTCTTCAAAAAAGATAAAAGTGCAAATAATAATAAAATAATAATACCTATGAATGTTAAGGTCAGAGGTCATATTCAATCTTCGTAAAATTGTTTGTAGAGATAACTGTATTTAAATATTGCAATATTTACAAATTATTTATAACTAAAAGTGCAACAAGCAAAATCACTCATTTTTTTTCTTATCTGTACAAAATATCGGTTTTTGTAACCATGGTAACGAAAATAATCCCCTTTTTAAAAATCATTTTTATGACATAAGTTAATAACAAAATACCGAAGTTACTATGAATTTTATTTCTGCATATGGCCATTTCGACAACTAATGTTTCTTCAATTTAGATGGAATAAAAACATTTTAAAATCCATAAACCCTAAATCTATTAAATGGAATATTGTTTGTCATTAAAACCAACCGCAAAACAATTATATTCAGGGTTAAAATATAAAAAAAAATTACAATATTGCACATATGTCTAATTGTTGCCATAGCAACGATATTTCATCAAAATGGATTATCTACATTTTAGTCTGAAACAAATTTTATGGATTTTCATTGCAATGTGTGCAAAAAAGGAAGAGTGTATACAGATAATGGCTATTAATTACCCTTTTCTGGAAAATCAAAATCTCTGATAACAACTGCTACACCGAGAGACTCGTAATAGTTTAAAACTTCCATAGCTTTCCTGTTTAGTTTATATGTATATACAAGTATCTTCTTTATTCCTAGCAGCAACTGGACTTCAAACCATTCTAAAATGACCACTGCATTTACTGTCCCGTAAGTTAGTTTACTACATATGGCAACAGAAGATGAGTCATCATCAATTTGTTGACTTGGCTTTATATAATAGGCCTCATTTTTCACACAAGGGTTCTCATTTATGGTTACGGATACCTTATTTATCCTAGATATGTTATCCTTTACTGGACAGGTGAACTGCGTACTTTGCAGGCGCAGATGTATAAAAAAGTTAAATGTTTTATTTGCAGTAGCGTATGAATTTGAAATTTCACCACTGTCGAGATAAAAGCAGCATTTTGCTCTAAAACTGTCGTGGTAAACCCAACCGTTTATCAACAAAAGTTTTCTCCTGGATTCTTTCTCATCTTCTCCTATATTATCATTCTTGGGAGTTTGATTTTGAGTATCTTTGTCGATGATAACTGCTGAATACATAAAAACCTTTGAATTTTGTGTGTTATGATAACGATGCTTATGCTTTTCAGTGCTTTTCGCCATTGAAAAAATCGTGCTGTTTGTATCGACTATTTCAACGAATTGATTAATGGTTGTATAAGTTGATTTAACAGCATCAGCAGCATACGACAGGCCTGCATGCTTTGGAGGTATAGTATGCATGTCCTTAGTATTGTACCATATGACTAAGATGCAAGATAAAGCAGCATTTGTTAACAATAAACATAAAAACCATGACTTCGCCATAGATAGGAAAAGTCTACCTTGAAAAAAAAGTGAAATAAAAATTTATTACATTTTTCATTGAATGGTGTATAGGGTGAACATGACCTATACTTATTTACAGAAAGAGTATCGGTAGAACTTTGTAACTGCTAACCTGGTGCTCAAAGGGCCAAGTAGAAGCAAGCGTAACATAGCGATAGTAAATTTAATATTTATCGGTAATTTGTATGAATTTCCATTGACCGACAGAGACTGATAATCTCATGATCACAAATTTTTACATAATCACGAAATTCAGTCACTGTGAAGCCGCCACGTGCGGTTTTCTTTCCTGCAACACGTAAAGTCGGTATTCATTTATTTGTTACCACTTGATCAATGCCACTGTTGGTGGACTATTAGTCCCCGAGGGTATTCACCAGCCCAGTGGAGACCCGATTTTATTTGGAAAATTGCAAAGGCCACTAACCCTTGATTCTTTTTTACATTCAGCATATTAATTCTGCGAATGCATAAAATCTTCAAAACTGTTTTAACAGATCATCTGTTATATACACTATGGTAGCAAATTCATTCAAATGCATTTTATTGGTTAAAATAAAAAATCAGCTACTGATATTGCCACTTGAATACAATTTTGACACACTAGTATACCCAGTCTCTTTATGATGTTCACAACACAAAATTTATATATATAGCGTTTTCTCATCCATACCAGTACTATACACGAACCACACAGAAACAATCAATAACAAAATACCGAAGTTGTAAATTTACTGCATATGGCCATTTCGACAACTTATGTCTCACCAATGCAGATAAAATCTAAACATTGGAAACCCAGATACCCTTTTTTACCTAGGAATATGAGCTCAATAGGCTTTTGTATTATATAAGTTTACATAAATATGAATATTTCAAATTTCATAAGATAAAAGTTGGGTATTTTTGTCATTTGAATCTTGGTTTTTCGTGTTCTGGTGTTTTCATGTTTGTTTTGTCACCGGTCTATGACTTTGTAATCCACCTTTACTTTGTTCCATGTGTATTTTATTTTTGTTATTTGCAAAACTCTGAGTTACCTCGCTTATACCAAGCTATTTACTAAGTTTTTGGCCCAATTAGTTATTTGGAGTATATCTGTATTTTACTTTGGATTCTAAAATCGGGTTTTTTTTTATATACACTACGGGCTAACACAGAAAAAACAAAACATTTAGTCCAGTCCTTTAATTTCAGACGATGTACTTTTTCTTAATAATCCAAAATTCAAGGAATATTCACACCAGGTCTATCCCAATGAGCTCGAAATTAAAGAGACTACTGACACACCTACCTCAGCTTCGTACTTAGTTGTGTTTATATACATTGATGAAGATGGACGTTTGAAATCTAAGCTAAATGACAAACGTGATGATTTTAACTTTCCAATTGTGAATTTTCACTTTCTGAGCAGCAATATACCTACCTCTCCAGTCTATGGAGTGTACATTTCACAGTTAATTTCGTTATTGTCACGCATGTAGTTTATACAGTGATTTTTTGAATTGAGCAAAAATACTGTCCCAAAATTTGCTTAGTCAGGGATTTGTTCAGCCTTTGTTGCTTTCATCCCTTCAGAAATTTTATAGCCGTCACCATGATATCATTGACAGATATGACGTGTCTGTGTCCCAAACGAAAACGGACATTTTCAGCTAGATTTCACGTCTTCATCGATTTGACATAACCGGTTTTGACTCAACCCTGGATTGATTCACTGATAGTGTGACGGGTGCCGTTAGCGGAGCAGGACATGCCTACCCTTCCGGAGCACCTGATGTCACTCCCGGTTTTCATTGGAGTTCACACTATGAGTGCCTTAGTTCTTAATGTTATCTTTTTATTTCCGTGCATTGTAGCTGTCTCACGTCCTTCTTTTGTCTTTGTTTTTCTCTGTTGCCGTTTTTGCCATGTCCTTGGATTTGGATTTTTGTGGTCTCGCTTCCTATCTTCCTACGGTATTCTACTGCCTTTGTTACAAAAACAGGAAAAAAGTAAACACCTACAATGGCCGAAAACTACAATCACATGCCACATTTCACAAGCGAACTGCACCAGAAAAGTAATAATGAAGACAAGAGACAAGAAAAAATAACGATAGGAACTCAGGATAGCCAGGATTGGTACCGGCACTAGCAAAAAGGCAGTGGTGAGGTTAAATCTGTTTATGGGTTTCCAAACTTTTTTTCTCTCCGGGTTTCCATAAAGAATAATTACATAAATTTACGAATAAAAACCATTAGCTGTGGACACAGGATATGTCTCGTCCTCCCCTTGCATCGCCTTATTTTGCACATTGATCAACTGCATCAGGAATAAAAATAAAATATAATCTTTAACTGTGCTTACAATTTGCTTGGAAAAAATGATGTGATCACTCAGGTTTGAATAAGGAGCCAGGGTAACCATTAGTGCGGGGAATCGGTATGTACTAACCAAGACGCAACTGCATGTCAAATATCAAGTACCTAGAAATCGTTCAAGCGTGACTTAGTGGCCAGGGCCACCATCTGGGCATGGAATTGGTATGTACTCCCAAAACTGCAACTGCATGTCAAATATCAAGTGCTTAGGACTACTGGTATAGGCTGTACAAACTACTTGCTAAAAACTTAAACTGACCGTTCATGCGTGACTTAGGGGCCAGAATCACCATCTGGGCATAGAATCGGTATATACTCCTAAGACGCAACTGCATGTCAAATATCAAGTGCCTAGGACTACTGGTATAGGCTGTACAAACTGCTTGCTAAAAAACTTAATGTGATCATTCATGCGTGACTAAGGGACCAGGGCCACCATCCGGGAATAGAATCGGTATGTACTCGCCTAGACGCAACTACATATCAAATAGTAAGTGCCTAGGACTACTGGTATAGGCTGTACAAACTGCTTGCTAAAAACTTAATGTGATCGTTCATGCGTGACTAAGGGGCCAGGGTATTAATCTAAGTAGGGATTTGAGTTGTACCTATAATAATGCAACTGCACATCAAATACTATGGACCTACAACTTACATAAGCTTGTTAATACACAATAGTTTGCAATTGTTGACGACGCCGCCGCAACCGGAAACGCAATCCCTAAGTCTCGCTTCCGCGTTTTTTTCCTCGCGGGCGAGACAAAAAACTTGTTTTAGGTGAAGTACGTGAGAATCGAACCGTCAATCCAAAACGAATAATCCAAGGAGAATGGCAAAATTAGAAACAACAAAGAAACAGAGACACAACACGAGTACGGTACAGAAAAGAAAAATGAAGATTCACATACACAAAGATAAACACCAAGGAACAAATAAAATAAACTGTGGATACAGGAAATGTCTCCCCCGCCCCTTGCATCGCCTTAATTTGCACATTGATTTACTGCAGCAGGAATAAAATAAAATATAATCTTTAACTGTGTTTACAACTTCCTTGGTGTGATCACTCATGCATGACTCAGGAGCCAAGGCCACAATCTGGGCGTGGAATCTGTATGTCCTGCCCAAGACGCAACTGCATGTCAAATATCAAGTGCCTAGGACTACTTGTATAGGCTATACAAACTGCTTGCTAAAAACTTGAAGTGATCGTTCACGCGTGACTAAAGAGCCAAGGCCACCATCTGGGCATGTAATCGGTATATACTCCCCAAGACGCAACTGCATGTCAAATATCAAGTGCCTAGGACTACTGGTATAGGCTGTACAAACTGCTTGCTAAAAGATCAAAGTGATCGTTCATGCGTTACTAAGGGGCCAGGGCCACCATTCGGGCGTGGAATCGGTATGAACTCCTCAAGACTCAACTGCATGTCAAATATCAGTGCCTAGGACTACTGGTATAGGATGTACAAACTGCTTGCTAAAAACTTTATGTGATCGTTCATGCGTGACTAAGGGGCCAGGGTCACCATCCGAGCGTGGAATCGGTATGTACTCCCCAAGAAGCAACTGCATTTCATATATTAAGAGCCTAGGACTACTGGTATAGGCTGTACAAACTGCTTGCTAAAAACTTTATTTGATCGTTCATGCGTGACTAAGGGGCCAGGGCGACTATCCGGGAGTGGAATCGGTATGTACTCCCCAAGACGCAACTACATGTCAAATATCAAGTGCCTAGGATTACTGGTATAGGCTGTACAAATTGCTTGCTAAAAACCTAATGTGATCATACATGCGTGACTAAGGGGCCAGGGCCACCATCCGGGAATGGAATCGGTATGTACTTCCCCAGACGCAACTACATATCAAATATTAAGTGCCTAGGACTACTTGTATAGGCTGTACAAACTGCTTGCTAAAAACTTAATGTGATCATTCTTACGTGACTAAGGGGCAAGGGCCACCATCCGGGCGTGGAATCGGTATGTACTCCCCAAGACGCAACTGTATGTCAAATATCAAGTACCTAGGTCTACTGGTATAGGCTGTACAAACTGCTTGCTAAAAACTTAATGTGATCGTTCATGCGTGACTAAGGGGCCAGTGCAATATTCTAAGAAGGGATTTGAGTTGTACCTATAATAATGCAACTGCACATCAAATACTATGGACCTACAACTAACAAAAGCTTGTTAATTCACAATAGTTTGCAACTGTTGACGACGCCGCCGCCAGAAACGCTATCCCTAAGTCTCGCTTCCGCGACTTTTCGTCGCGGGCGAGACAAAAAACTTGTCTTAGGTGAAGCAAGTGAGAACCGAACCATCAATCAAAAACGAATAATCCAAGAACAATGGCAAAATTAGAAACAACAAAGAAACAGAGACACAAAACGAGTCCGGTACAGAAAAGAAAAATTAAGATACACACACACCAAGATGAACAACACGGAACAAATAAAATAAACTGTGGACACAGGATATGTCTCACCCGCCCTTTGCATGGCCTTAATTTGCATATTGATCTACTGCAGCGGGAATAAAATAAAATATAATCTTTAACTGTGTTTACAATTTCCTTGGAAAAAAATGGTGTGATCATTCATGCATGACTCAGGAGCCAAGGCCACCATCTGGGCGTGGAATCTGTATGTCCTCCCCAAGACGCAACTGCATGTCAAATATCAAGTGCCTAGGACTACTGGTATAGGCTGTACAAACTGCTTGCTAAAAACGTGAAGTGATCGTTCATGCGTGACTAAAGAGCCAGGGCCACAATCTGTGCATGGAATCGGTATATACTCCCCAAGACGCAACTGCATGTCAAATATCAAGTGCCTATGACTACTGGTATAGGCTATACAACCTGCTTGCTAAAAACTTAAAGTGATCATTCATGCGTGACTGAGGGGCCAGGGCCACCATCCGAGCGTGGAATCGGTATGTACTCCCCAAGAAGCAACTGCATTTCATATACTAGTATTAAGAGCCTAGGACTACTGGTATAGGCTGTACAAACTGCTTGCTAAAAACTTAATGTGATCGTACATGCGTGACTAAGGGCCAGAGCCACCATCCGGGCATGAAATCGGGACGCAACTGCATATCAAATATCAAGTGCCTAGAATTACTGGTATAGGCTGTACAAACTGCTTGCCAAAAACGTAATGTGATCGTTCATGCATGACTAAGGGACCAGGGCCATAATCCAAGTAGGGATTTGAGTTGTACCCATAATAATGCAACTGCACATCAAATACAATGGACTTTCAACCAACATAAGCTTGTTAATTCACAATAGTTTGCAATTGTTGACACCACCGGCCCGCCGCCGCCGGAAACGCTATCCCTAAGTCTCGCTTCCGCGACTTTTTCGTCGCGGGCGAGACAAAAACCAAAGGTGAGGTCATGTGCACTGGTCGAGTTAGCATCCCATGCTTTTTATAAGACACCCGCCGTGTTGAAGATGTAACAACAATTAAGCTTTTAAAGGGAAATATTTCTGTTGTCATCTGGGAAACAGATATCCAACAGCGGTCCACAAGATGGCCGATTTTATTTGAAAACTTGCAATATCTAAAGTGGGATGGCCACTAATCCGTGATTATTTTTACATTCAGCATATTAATTTTGCGAATGCATAAAATCTTCAAAACTGTTTTAACAGATCGTCTGTTTTATACACTATGGTAAAAAATTCAATTAAAATACATTTTTATACGTTTAATTAAAAAAAATGAAGCACTGAAATAGCCACTTGAATGCAATTGTGACACATTTTTGGTGATTTTGGTAGGTTTTCATGAAAATTCGTTGAATAACACCTCCAGAACCAAACTAAACTATTTTATTGGGAAAATGTTTATACAATCGCAACAAATAATTAGTCTTGGTTCTCGATGTATTTCAAGTATTTACATCTTTCCAAACAGTGAAAATGGCCCTGTCCTTAGCTTATTTTAGCTTTCTTTTCAGATCATATCTGGTTATTTGTTCTCTATCAGATTTTAAACATCTTTGAGTTTATAGTCCTCCAAATGTTTAGATTTTATTTGCATGGATGAGACATAAGTTGTCGAAAAGGTCATATCAAAAAATAAATTTACAGTAACGTAAGAGAGAACCGAATCGTCAGTCAAAAGAACGAACAATCCATGTACAATGGCAACATCTGAAGCACTAAGAAACAAGGACCCCTCGTGAGTACGGGACAAAAAGAATGAAAAATGAAGACACGTATACAGATGAACAACACGGGCTCAATAAAAACCATGGGTGAAATCAGGTGTACCGTTAGAGTAAACATCTCCTGTTTCTGATAAGAGGCCCGCCGTGTTGAACATATCAACTCCGGTAGTAAAGTCAAATCCGGTAGAGGAAAAACAAACTTTAGTTGTAATTACGGGTAATTCTTTGAATCAAGAATGCATATAAACTATTGTAATAAGCAATGGTTTAAAAGTGCTAAAACAGAAATTTCAGTTTAGTTCTAGTTATTATTTTGAAACAATTATTTCATCAATCATAATCCGTTTGCAGCTCTGAACTGAGATGGACATGTTCCGTTAGGTGCGAAATCCTATCAAAGTGTCATTGACATGTGAAAAATTATACAATTACTGTAAGGTCCACTTGTATATTGTACATAATAAAAGGAAAAACATACCCTATTTCTGTTTGAGTGCTTACCTAGTCCACAAAATGTGAAAAATAGATACATTTTAATTTTCTGTTCGGGTATCCCGAACTTCGGGTATCCCGAAAAATGAGCTAAATATAAGGATTTTTCCTTGATATTGATATAAAAATGTGGCTTCTGTGGTTTTATAAAGGAATAAAACAACGGCAGTAGCTATATATAGAATACCGAAGGAACAAAGTAGTGGAATTTACAAAAATCCAAAGGCATGACCAAACGAGGACACAGAAAGCAATGACGTTAAGTTAGAGACAGAAAAAAATGACGTTAGACAGATACAAAGCACAGAAATACAAATCACAACATTCAAAACAAAGCACTCTCAGTGTGAAGTCCAGTGAAACTGAGAGTGACATCAGGTGCTCCGGAAGGGTAAGCCTGTCCTGCTCTGTTAACAGCATGTGCATACAATGTTTTCAGACATATATCAATATCCATTATTATAACGTTAGGCAGAATAATCAAAAGTACAAATAGAAAAACGATGATATTTTAAAAAACGGTAGTTTTAACTATTCCAGCCATCCTTAATACAACATGTTACATTCGTTAGTCAGGAGTGGAATAACCAAAATAAGATATTACAACTTACTTTTTATGCAATTTATTTCACCATCAAATAATCTTGGACTACCCGACTCCTGCAGACTTAAAGGATTTTAGACTAGATTCTAGAATTCTTAGCTAGGCGAATAAACGTTATTGATAAAAAAAGGAGCTACAATCTTGGCTCATCTTGTATATTGGGTTTGCAGATGTTGTAAAAGATGTTGTTTAAACAGATGTTTATAAGTGTTAATGAGAAATTAATATTTTTGCGTTGTTGTTATGAATGACATCTACATAGCTCTATGTATAAATTTTTTAACACAATTTTGTTCATGGTTTTAAAGTTATATCAAAATTCAACTTTGATCATGTGTAATAAACTCACGTAAATAAACTCATAGTGTGGCAAAGTGTATTACGCAACCCGGAAACAACCCTGTGTCCGAATTCACTAGATTTTTAAGAATTTATGCAGGAAAAACTCAATATTTTTGTAATGAATTTAATGACATTTTACATGCAAGTTGTTCTCAGACATATATCAATAACTATTATTGTTGCGTCAAGCAGAATAATCAAAAGTACAAATAGAAAATACCTCCATAAAACAATATTTGAGCTTAAATATACTGACATCAGGTGGGTGGTTAAATTAAAGAAAAAGAAAAAAAACATAAAAACTAGAATTGTCTGATGTCGCCCCTGGCAGCCAATTCGACGATTCCATCTTGGTCGCAGCATCAAAATGTGTCTAGATATAAGTTGTCGTTGAAATCAGATAAAGTTGAAATTTTTACGTAATTTGGCGGCCTTATTTGAAAATGTCAGCCATTTTGATTTTTCTATTGCGTCTTGATCGTGTGTCAAAAAATGCCTACAAATAAACATTTGTTGAAATCGGATATTGCGGTAATTTGCTTACATATTTTGGCGGCAAAAAATGCATAAATTCTTTCTTCTCATCTTATTGAACATTTATACAAAATATAATCGAATTCCGAAAGTTTTTCCTGAGATATTTAAGAAAGTTGTTTTTTTACATATTTTTCTCCGCATTTTGGAAGCCATCCTAGAAATGGCAGCCATTTTGAAAATGTTTTTGCATGAATTCATATCCCTTATCTTAGTCAACATTTAGGCAAAATCTGATGAATCTCTGCAAAACAATTCCTGAGATATTGACTCCCTAATTTTTAAAATTATTTTAACGTAAAATGTCGGCCAGCTTGGAAATGGCGGCCATGTTAAGATGATCCAACTTTGTTCCAAATATAAATGAATTCTGTCCATGCATCTCTGAGAAAAAATTCATACAAAAATCATTGGAAGACCGAAAGAAAGAATAATAACAGAAACGAACCACAAACAATATATCGTCGACATGATATTAAAGAACACAAACATGACGCCATGCCTTTTTCACACACCATTTATGAACATACTTCCTAAACAATATAATTACATACTAACAAGAAAGAATTGTGCACACTAGTATACCCAGTCCCTTCGTGATGTTCACAACACAAAATTTATATATATAGCGTTTTCTCATTCTTAAATAGAAAAAAAGAAGGGAAACGGGGAATAACGACCCAAAGGGGGGTAATAACAACTCAAAGCCACCATAAGATCTTCAATGAACGGTGAGAAAACCCCACACCCTGTACTCTACACGAACTTCACAGATACATTCCTATCAATAACAAAATACCGAAGTTGTTGTAAATTTACTTTCTGCATATGGCCATTTCGACAACTTATTGTTATATCAAAACATTGGAAGTCCATGAATCGTTAATAGGCTTTTGCATTATGTAAATTCACATAAATATAAATATTTCAAATTTTATAAGATGCAACTTGGGTATTTTTGTAATAACGCATCCATGTTTGTTTTGTCACCGGACTATGACTTTATAATCCACCTGTACTTTGTTCCATGTGTATTTTATTGTCGTTATGTGCAAAACCAGGAGTTACCTCCCTTATACATAGCTATTTGCTAAGTTTTTGGTATATCTGTATTTCAAATTTGAATTTTCAAATCTGGTTTTTATTTACACTGATTGTTATCTTACAAAAACAGGAAAATAGTAAACATCTACAATTGCCGAAAACTACAAACGCATGCTACAATTCACAGGCGAATTGCACCAGAAAAACAATAATGAAGAGAAGAAACAAACAAAGATAACGATAGGAACTCGGGATAGCCGGACTTGGTACCGGCACTAGCAAAGGCCAGTGGTAGGGTTAAACCGGTTTATGGGTACACAAACCTCCCCTTTCTCTATCCCGTTTCCATATAGAATAATAATATACGAATAAAAACCAAAACTTGTCTAAATTACCATATATCTCAGCATTTCTAGTTTTCTCTTAATTTCGGTATAAACGGCAGTATACACTAACAAGAAGGTGAAAGACAATAACGCGATCCGCAGATCACATTTATGCCTAGCGATTGAATATGTATGAATTTATGCCTGGCGATTGAATATATATTTATTTGACTCTGGGTATTCTTAAATTAAAAAAAAGAAAACAATTCATCTTTTCCACTTTATGAAGAATAAACAAACAATTTCGTAATACATTGAGTGTGACTATATTTAAAGTTTTACTGCATTGATGTGTACAGTCAAAAGTGTTGCAATTAAACAATGCAAAAACAATGACTTAATGTAAAAAAAAATGCAGAGTAGAGCTCCAAATGCTGCCGGGAAAATTTTACAAAAACTTTTGTCCGCAACATTCCGAAAAACAATGGTAGGTCGTTCAATTATAATATTAATTTCAAAATACAATGTATTTTTGAAGTTTCATTTTTGTTAATCAGACTTAAAAGTTTGATTTCACCTTTCAAAACTTTATTTCATAAATACAGTAAATACCCATGTTACATAAAAACAGTAAATTTCATTATGCCATACACGTGTTTCAAGGAGTAACCATTCATCATCAGCATTAGAATCAAATAATATGGAAAGTCATAATCCAAAAGTAGTAAAACAAGAAGTACTCATCAACACAAAATATCGAAATAGGAGGCCAAATTCAGTACCAAGGACATCCTACTAGTGCTATACACGGAATGAAGCCTAATTATTTTTAAAGGGTTGGAAATTTGATAAAACAGCGAATTTCGATAAAACGCAAGGTAATTTTTTCATATCAGACAAGTCTGACTATTAGGCTGGTAAATACATTCGGGGACCTCTGGTCCCCTAGCAATGACATCGGCCTAATGGTTAAAAAAGACAGTAAATACCCAAGTTGCATAAAAACGGCAAATATCTTTATGCTTAAATCATTCAAAACTCAGAAATTTAAATGCATTTTATCAATATATGTAAAGGCCCTTTCACACTATAACGTTCTAGCCAACGTGTGCCGACGTTCGCGAATTTTTATAAGAACGTTGGCACACGCCGAAGAAATCGAAGAAATTCTCTTGTTGGACGCATTCACAGTGTCAGGCTAACGGCCTACAACGCACGAAAAACTTATCCATAACTTGTATACAACGCTCTCAAAACGTGTAACAGCTTATGACAACGTTGCAAATGCGTTTTACTAGCGTTTTTAGCGTATACTGAACGCATCCATAACGGTCTTCTAGCATTCTTAGAGCGTCTGTATAGCGTGTTGTTGATCTTTGTAAGATCAGCTCTCAATGTCATTTGCAAATGAAGAAATGGATAAAAATGGCAACGAAAAATAAGACAGATTTGAAGGAGGGATAGGTCCCTAAAAATAAAAAAAAAATCAAAACAATATGTCAGTATGATACTTAAATAAAGCAGCTATTTACATCACTTTGGAATTTTTTCATGTTCTATTACCATTATTTTTATGATAAAACATCGGCTAATACGTTACTCCTTGGTTACAAGGATGCCCGGTTTGCGCTCTCTACACGTTTATAACATAACGCAACAACACGTTGGCGAACGTTGTGAAATTTTGAGCATGTTCAAAATTTTCCGACGCACCCAACGTTCAACAACGCACGCCAACCTAACGAATTACGAACGTGCCTATAACTTATTCAACACACACCAGCGTGTACGAAAATATTCTCGCACGCTGGACACACGTTGGTGCTGTGCGTTATAGTATGATAGGCCGTAATAGGTGAAAATTTGTCCAGTAATGAAATGATTTATGATTTAAAAAGTAAATTTATCATGAAAACCACTTCTCTTCACTTGCATGAGATCTCCGTAGGCTAAAATAATTTCGTAAGTTAATAAAACAATTAAATAATGCATATGAGGGAAATAGACTAGAAAAATTTACCCCTAGCGTAAGAAATCTTCAGATGTTCTATTGCCCTCGATCATTGGCCTGGGGGCAATAGAACACGTGGGGATTTCTGACACCTTGCATGGCAAAATATTTATCAAATATTTCATGGCAATGAGGGGCAGTTTATGGACCGAGTGGTCACCCCAAAAATAGTATGTGGAATGAAGCGAAGCTGAGGATTATATAGTATTTTTGGGGTGACCACAAGGTCCATAAACTGTCATTTGGCCCGAATTGGCATGAACTTACTATTATATCTATTATACTTTAATACCAGAAATGTATGTGATCAGTTTCATTTTTATTTCACTCAAAAAACTCAAGGTTGAAATATTATCTTAAAATGGATTAAATAATTCGTTCAAAATGCAACAAATAATGTTAATTAGAATTGAACACCTTAACACTGTAATCTGAAATAGCTCGTAACAAAGTAGAAAAAATAATTGTGATGTCACAATATATTATATCGACTGGACTGTCGGTCCATATACTGTTATATGGACCAATAGTGTTAACAAAGCCAAATAGGACAGATATAATGGTAAGGTATAATATACTAGTCTATTGCCCTCATATGTATTTAATAACTGTATAATACATGTGTCATGAACACTTACCAGATTTTAAGAATATCGTAATTCTATACGTAATAGTGGACCATGTATCTTACTAAAAGATAAATGATTTTAAAAAGACTTAACAGGTCGAATTAAGCCCCGTTATATAGGAAAATTTGTTCTAAAATTATCTTTCAGTGAAATCATTTAATATTAAATAATTGCCTGATCAATCAACCAAATTATCTTCTAGCCATTCTATATTTCCTGCCCAGCTTTTGTAATACATTGTTTTGTGGTCTCATTTAATATCATAATTATTCCAAAGACAATAAATACTTCCTGCCTAAAGATATACTAGTAT
This sequence comes from Modiolus philippinarum, assembly GCA_002080025.1. Classification (NCBI taxonomy): domain Eukaryota; kingdom Metazoa; phylum Mollusca; class Bivalvia; order Mytilida; family Modiolidae; genus Modiolus; species Modiolus philippinarum. Next base: position 30,119 of record MJUU01026686.1, read on the forward strand.
CTCAGTTTATGAAAAGGACCAGCGAATCAAATTTTATTAAAAACTTTTTTTTTTTGATTTTATATTAGTAGCTAAGAAAAGTTACGAAGGTCAATGAAAAATAAAGCATCGTCCATTTTCAAAAATGCCGATGTTGTCAGATACTTGTCTTCCATTCATGACAAATATGTCGTTGTTCCGGCATATGAGGCGCCCTAATAACATCATTTACACGTGGAAAAATCTTTGCATCTATTGTTTAAAGAAAGAACTAGTCAGTGGTACTCTTCTAAAGTTGAGATACTAGAGAACCATAAATCTGTTTTGGTTTCCTTTGGTATTCAAACAAAGATGAAGACACTGATCCCCCTCGCTCCATTTATTACACAAATTCCCATACAAACAACGGCAAATCGCTAGATCTGCAAAATGTTCTACAAAACCTTCAAAAGAGAGCCTTCAAAAATATTGTGATACTTACTTTTCAAGAAGTGGTGTAAATAAAATGTGGAAATAGAAAAACTTTAAAGATCTGATTGATATCTTATAATCGAGATCTCACAATGTAAGAGAAATAAATCCACACTTTATGCTACTATTCCTCATGAACAACTAAAATCTCGGCTGAAAGATTTATATTTTATCCATAGATGTTTCTCCCATAAGAACAGTGAAAGAAGATATAAGTACATTGTTATAGGCACTGAACAAGCATATTTTGCGAAATACGACCCAGAACCAATGGAAAAATATACAGAAGAAGTTATTAAAATGGTAGAGTTTCTGATCGATAATACATTTGTCTAGTTTGGAGGACTTGCTTTAAACAGATTGTAGGAATTCAAATTGGCACAAACTGTGCACCTCTTTTAGCCGATTTGTTACTCAGTCCTTTCATATGAGGCTGAATTCATCGAATAGCTTCTTAAAAAAAATAGATAAAAACTGGCCAAGTCCTTTCATTTCAGCTATCTTATCACTTACCAAACCTCGCTCTGATGATTTTCTTCATCTTATCTATCTAAAAAGCTCGAAATTAAGGATACTACAGATTCTTCCACATCGTCCTCGTTCCTTTATCTTCATCTTTAACTAGACTAAATTACAAACGGGTTGACTTAACTTTTCCTGTAGTGAACTTCCGTTTTCTTTGTAGCACATTCCAAAAGCTCTAGCATATGAAGTTTACATCTCCCGACTTAATCGCTACTCAACGGTCAACATCAAAATCTTGTGGACCGCTACGGGGTATCTGTTTCCAAGATGACAACCAATCTTTTGATTATCACCTAAAATTTGCTTTTCCACAGGCAGATTTGATTATACTACCGGAGTTGACATTTTGACTTTTGCCTACACGGTGGGCGTCTCAAAGGAAGCGGAAGATGATTACTCTACCCGTGTACCTGATCTCATCCATTCCTTTTTTTTATTGTGTCCATGTTGCTTATCTTTGTATGCGTATTTGTCTTTATTTTTACTTTATGTGCCGTACTCATGTTTTGTCTTTGTTTCTTTGTGTTTCCGATGTTGCCATTTGATAATTTGCTTTATGCTGACGGTTCAGTTCTCGCTTACTTTAGCCTAGATATGGTCAGAGTTTTAATTACAGTAATTTTTCTTATAGAAGGCAATATTTAATTTCCCATGTCTTTAATGTATTATCTATTTCTTTTAATATGGAGAATTTACAGAAAATTCAATTGAATTTCCTAATTAAGTATATCTGCTCGTACTAATTGCAGTCCCCATTTTGCAAATTTTGCATTTTGACTACATGTATATGATAGCGATTATTCCAGTGTAAACAATAAAATATTCACGCCTTAGATGTCAGCTTTTGGGGAGTATGGAGTAATGCGTCCATTAAGCCTCACGTGTCAGCTTTTGGAATGTATGGAGGAATGCTTCAATTACGAATTCATATTCAGGTCGCATATGTTGGAGTGTATGGAGAAATGCGTCCATCAAAAATTAATATTCAGGTCGCACATGTCAGCTTTTGGAGTGGTGTTACAGTCAAAATTTGAATTTGTCTTTCAACATCGGAACACGAAGATGAATGTAGCTGAACTATGAATTATTTGCTACAAATGGCTTCATACGACCAAGGCTTCGAGCAGATTTTTTATCCCTGGGACGGACTTAAGTTTTTGCATAATTGACCAAACATCCGGCAGATTTTGCTGCGCTGGACTGAACTTCAGTTTTCATATACTTCATTTACATCTCCTTGTAGCATTCGGTAACCTCTGATTTCCAGGGTCAACTGATTGTTGGAGATATATTTTAGTCAATATGGTCTGCCATAGTAGTTGAGCGGCGACCATCATATATATATTTAATAGACATAATCATATACGAGTGATGATATGTTTGCATGCAAACACAAGTCGCCCAAACTAGATTCCATACCCAATTGCTCTTTGAAAAAATGCTGTGTTGTATATGTACCACCAATGATTGTAATAAGTTGTTCTGAAATATTTTTTTATTCCTCATGTAAGAATTAGTTTATTAAACTCATTATGTTTTCGTCTATCAGTGCGATTAGTGCTTTGATTCACTGGTCAAAATTTACAATGATTGCGTCAGAAAGTTGTGTCATTATGACTACCCATCTCTGAGATAAAGTTTGGACAAAGTTTGTAAAATCCATTGAGGAAAAATAATAATAAAAATGTTTTGTTGTAAATTTTTCACCAATGATTAATGTGTTCTGAAATAATTTCCTTTTTTATTCATCATGTATGAATTTGTGTCTTCAACTCATTATGTTTTCGTCGAACGGTGCTAGGATTCAAGATGAAAACTTCATATCCTGTTTCATCATATAATATAATCATTTCTTTTTTAATAAGAGATGGCGTTTTTTTTTTTTTTTTTTTTTTTTTTTTTTTTTACCGGTAATTAAACTGTCAAATCTAAAGTTGATAAATGCCACATGCGTAACACTGGTTGTTTTAGGTTAAATTATTTTATAATCTTAACTAGTTAAGTTTTTGGTCCATAGGTTCCAAACTGTTGGTTTAATCACCCTTTCCTTTGCTACAAATGTAGATCGTAACAGGACACACATTTTCTCCAGCATTTTTATCTCAAAACATGTTTAGGGAGTTTTCTAAAATAACCCCCTCCCCTGATAACGAAACGACCCAAGACGGATACAATCACAACTTCAACAGAAACTACAAAACCCCACCAAATTTCATCAACCTACACTTACACACTTAGACACCTCTGTGAAAAGAAGAAAAAAATATTTTTACAATTTTACAATCCCAATAATGTCTATCCGTTGTACCGGATAGACCTTAACAAGTGATAATGTGTTTGCAAGCAAACACAGAATTCGCCCAACCAGAATTAATTCTTCAGTGTTCTTTGAAAGAACAATGCGTCCTCGATTTAAGAATTAATGATTTAAAACTCATCATGATTCTGTCTATCAGTGATATCAGTATTTTTTATTAACTTGTACGCACTTTGTGGTTGTATCAGAAAAATCATTTCTATTTATATATTATGAAGTAAGGCACTTCCTCTGTTGTGTGTGATTATATCAAAATTTTGAATTACATTGAAATACATATCAGGTTCTTTGAATTTTGACCACCAATTTTTTGAGAAAACCATTACGTTAATTGATCAAATACAATTTTTAGGTCTTTCCCGGAATTTGCGTCATAATATTCTCATCATTGATCAACAATTTAAGCTTAATATGTACACTTATTGATACTTTTATCTGGAAAAAAAGTTTTCGCCATGACCTTGAATTTTGACCTTGACCTCCTTTTGAAGGTCTTCCTTAACATTTTTGTGTTGAATTTCTCTTTGTATCTTCAATGGTATTTGAGCTATAAGCAAAAAACCCGAAATCAGACATCAAAAATCGGGTTTTGGTCCATAGACCCAAAACGGTTGGTGCAATAATTTTGGATCCAATGTAACAAATGTAAATCTTTACAAGATACACATTTTTGTCATTACATGTTATCAGCTATCTATAATAGTTTATGAGATAGTCCAATGACAACATCAAGGGTCAAAGTTCAAAGTGATCAATGACCTTTGACCTTTGCATTTTTAAATGTAACACACATCACCTAAGATGAATGGAAAAGGTTTCAGATTTCTATCTCTTACCGTTTTCTAGAAAAACATACTTAAAAAAAAGATATGATGAAATTTTCGAGGGACATAACTCCTGAACGGTTGACCATAGAGTTTCGGTTTAATGTAACAAATGTCTGTCATGACCTAACTAACATTTTTGTCATTACATTTTATCAGCTATCTTTTACAGTTTCCAAGTTAATCCAATAATAAGATTTGAGGTCAAAGTTCACAGTGACCAAAGACGGTGGTTATTTGGAAAATTTCAACACCCAAGTGCACATCTTTGGGTGGTGATCTACCTTCCTATAAAGTTTGATTGAGATTGGACAAGTAGTCTCCGAGAATTTGGTTGGACAAGATGATTTTAAGAGGCGGAATAATAATAACGAGTGATAATGTGTTTGGATGCAAACACAGAAGTCTCCCAAACCAGAATTTATTCTTTATTGTACTTTAAAAGAACAATGATTCCTCAATGTAATAATTGTGGTCTTCACTCATTTCGTGTCTGTCTTACAGTGCTATAAGTAACTTTGATTCACATGTATATACTTCATCAGCAGTGGGGTTGCATCAGAAAAATCATTTCTATTTATAATATCATGAAGTAGAAGATTTCTCTGTGGTGTGTAATTATTTCAAAAGTTTGATTTACACTGACATACATACAAGTTTCAATAAGTTGGGATTACACATCTTTGAAAATGCTAGTTCGTAAATTCTTCTTAGAACAATTGATATGTCTTTCCCGGAAGTTGCATCATCATGTTCTTATTGTTAATTCGTCAATAAACCCAGATTATAAGCTACATATCAACATTAATTGATACTTTAACGTCAAATTAAGTTTTTTGGCTGTGACCTTGACCTTTGACCTTGTCCTCATTTTGAAGGTCAAGTCTTTTTGAACATTTTTTCTATTGAATTTTTTTTTGTATCTTCAATGGTATTTGAGCTATTAGCCTGAACCCCGAAATCAGACATTTAAAATCGCTTTTTGGTTCAAAGGCCCAAAACGGTTGGTCCAATGAGTTTGGGCCCAATGTACCAAATGTAGAACTTAAAAAGATACACATTTTTGCCATTACATTTTATCAGCTATCTATTATGGTTTATGAGTTAATCCAATAATGAGGTCTAGGTCAAAGTTCAAAGTGACCAATGGCCTTTGACCTTGGCATTTTTAAATGTAACACATACCAATGGCCTTTGACCTTGGCATTTTTAAATGTAACACATATCACCTAAGTTGAATGGAAAAGGTTCCAGGTTTCTATCTCTTACCGTTTCAGATGAAAACATGTTTAAAGATATGACGAAATTTTCAAGGGGCATAACTCGTGGAGGGTTGACCTTAGAGTTTCGGTCCAAATGTAAGAAATGTCCGTCATGCCCTAACAAACATTTTTGTCATACATATTATCATCTATCTTCTACAGTTTATGAGTTAATATAATAATAAGATTTGGGTCAAAGGTCAAAATGACCAATGATGGTGGTCATTTTCAAAATTTAAATACCCAAATGCACCTCTTTGGGTGGAGATCTAACATCCTATGAAGTTTGGTTCAGATTGGGCGAGTGATCTTTGAGAATTTGGTAGGACAAGATTATGGCAAAAAGAAGTGGAAAAATAATAATAACAAGTGATAATGTGTTTGCAAGCAAACACAGAAGTCGCCCAACCAGACTTAATTCATTAATGTTCTTTGAAAGAACAGTGCGTCCTCGATTTAAGAATTTTAAAGGACTTAAAACTCATCATGATTCTGTTTATCAGTGATATCAGTATTTTTTATTAACCTGTATGCACTTTGTGGTTGCATCGGAAAAATCATTTCTATTTATATATTATGAAGTAAAGCACTTCCTCTATTGTGTGTAATTATATCAAAATTTTAAATTACATTGAAATACATATCAGTTCCATTGAATTTTGACCACCAATTTTTAGAAAACCATTACGTCAATTGTTCAAAATCAATTTTTAGTTCTTTCCCGGAAGTTGCGTCATAATATTCTCATCACTGATCAACAATTTAATCTTAATATGTACATTTATTGATACTTTTATGGAAAATAAAGTTTTTGGTCATGACCTTGAACTTTGACCTTGACCTCCTTTTGAAGGTCACATCTTCCTGAACATTTTTTGTATTGAATGTCTCTTTATATCTTCAATGGTATTTGAGCTAAAAGCAACAAACCCACAGACGTCAAAAATGGGTTTTCGGTCCATAGGCCCAAAACGGTTGGTCCAATAATTTTGGACAAAATGTAACAAATGTAGATCTTAACAAGATACACATTTTTGCCATTACATGTTATCAGCTTTCTATTATAGTTTATGAGTTAATCCAATGACAAGATCAAGGGTCAAAGTTCAAAGTGACCAATGACCTTTGACCTTAGCATTTTTAAATGTAACCCATATCACCTAAGACGAATGGAAAAGGTTTCAGGTTTCTATCTCTTACCGTTTTCGAGAAAAACATACTTAAAAGATATGATGAAATTTTCGAGGGACATAACTCCTGAACGGTTGACCATAGAATTTCGATCTAAATGTAACAAATGTCGGTCATGACCTAACTAACATTTTTGTCTTTACATTTTATCAGCTATCTTTTACAGTTTCTGAGTTAATCCAATAATAAGATTTGGGGTCAAAGTTCAAAGTGACCAAAGACGGTGGTCATTTGGAAAATTTCGTCACCCAAGTGCACATCTTTGGGTGGTGATCTACCTTCCTATAAAGTTTGATTGAGATTGGACAAGTAGTCTCCGAGAATTTGATTGGACAAGATGATTTTAAGAGGCGGAAAAATAATAATAACGAGTGATGATATGTTTGCATGCAAACACAAGTCACCCAAACCAGATTCCATACCCAATTGCAATTTGAAAAAATGCTTTGTTGTATATTTATCATCAATGATTGTAATATATAATGCGTTCTGAAATGTTTGCTTCTATTCCTTATGTACGAACTAGTGTCATAAACTCATTATCTTTTCGTTTATCAGTGTTAGTAGTACTTTGATTCACAGGTTAACACTTCATAAGTATATGTACTTGATTGCATTAGAAAGGAAGTTCCGTCATAATGACTTCATTATTCATTCATTGATGAAACCAACATTTCAAAGCTTAATATGATGTGAAATAAAGCTTTAGGGCTGTGACCTTGACCTTTGACCTTGACCTCATTTAGAAGGTCCAGACTTCCTGAACATATTGTACATTGAATGTCTTTTAGTATCTTCAGTGGTATTTGAGCTATAAGCAAAAAAACGCAAAATTCGGACATCAAAATCGGTTTTCGGTCCATAAACCGAAAACGGTTGATTCGATAATTTTGGACCCTATGTAGCAAATGAAGATCTTAACAAGACACACATTTTTGCCTTTACATGTTATCAGCTGTCTTTACGGTTTATGAGTTATTACAAAAACAAGGTCTAGGGTCAAAGTTCAAATAACTAAATACCGAAGTCACTGTGAATTTAATTTCTGCATATGCGCATTTCGACAACTTATGTCTCTTCAGTGCAGATAAAATCTAAATGTTTGGAAGACCATCAACTCAAAAAATGTTTAAAACTGACAGAGAACAAATAACCAATATGATCTAAATGTAAAGCCAAAATCAGCTAAGGACAGAGCTTTGCATGAGGGAGATACTCCTTAGTTTTCAACAAAATTTACAAAAATTTAGATATTGTAAGTTTCCAAAAATAATCGGTTTTCGGGTCAGCACCGAAGTACTGACTACTGGGCTGGTGAATACCCTCGGGGACTTACAGTCCACCAGCAGTGGCATCGTCCCAGTGGTAACAAATAATTAACTAAATACCGAAGTCACTGTGAATTTAATTTCTGCATATGCGCATTTCGACAACTTATGTCTCTTCAGTGCAGATAAAATCTAAATGTTTGGCCTTTGACCTTGGCATTTTTGAATGTAACACATATCACCTAAATTGAATGGAAAAGGTTTCAGGTTTCTATCTCTTACCGTTTTCGAGAAAAAAACATGCTAAAAGAGGTGACGAAACTAAGAAGGGGCATAACTTTTGAACGGTGCATCATAAAATTTCGGTCCAAATGTAACAAAGGCCCGTCATGACCTAATAAGCATTTTTGCCTTTCAAATAACCAGCTATCATTTACAGTTATTGAGATATTCAATTACAAGATTTGAGGTCAAAGTTCAAAGTGACCAATGACCGTGGTCATTTTTGAAATTCAAAGACCTTCTTGCACATCTTGGGGTGGTTGTCGATATTGGTGCCAAGGTTCATTAAGTTTGGAATACCCATCTCTGAGATAATGTTTGGACAAAGTTTGAAAAATCCATTGAGGAATAATAATAATAATAAGAAACAGAGTAAAAACAATAAGTCACCAAACTTCGTTTGGGTGACTTAATAACGAGTGATAATATGTTTGCATGCAAACACAAGTCACCCAAACCAGATTCCATACCAAATTGCTTTTTGAAAAAATGCTGTGTTGTATATTTATCACCAATGATTGTAATAATGTGTTTTGAAATATTTGTTTCTATGTAAGAACTAGTGTCATAAACTCATTATCTTTTCGTCTATCAGTGTTAGTAATACTTTGATTACCAGGTTAACACTTCATTAGTATATGTACTGGATTGCATCAGAAAGGAAGTTGCGTCATAATGGTTTCATTATTGATTCATTGATGAAACCAACATTCAAAGCTTAATACGCACATTTATTGATACTTTAACGTGAAATAAAGCTATAGGGCTGTGACCTTGACCTTTGACCTTGACCTCATTTTGAAGGTCCAGACTTCCTGAACATTTTGTACGTTGAATGTCTTTTAGTATCTTCAATGGCATTTACGCTATAAGCAAAAACGCAAAATTCGGACATCAAAATCGGTTTTCGGTCCATAAAACGAAAACGGTTGGTCCGATAATTTTGGACCCTATGTAACAAATGTAGATCTTAACAAGACACACATTTTTGCAATTACATGTTATCAGCGATCTATTACGGTTTATGAGTTATTACAAAAACAAGGTCAAGGGTCAAAGTTCAATGTGACCAATGACCTTTAACCTTGGCATTTTTAAATGTACACATATCACCTAAATTAAATGGAAAAGGTGTCAGGTTTCTACCTCTTACCGTTTTCGAGAAAAAACATGCTAAAAGAGGTGACGAAACTTTCAAGGGGCATAACTCTTGAACGGTGCATCATAGAATTTCGGTCCAAATGTAACGAAAGTCCGCCATGACCTAATAGACATTTTTGCCATAACAATTTATCAGCTATCATTTACAGTTTTCGAGATATTCCAATCACAAGATTTGAGGTCAAAGTTCAAAGTGACCAATGATCGTGGTCATTTTGGAAATTCAAAGACCTTCTTGCACATCTTGGGGTTGTTGTCTACATTGGTGCCATGTTTCATTAAGTTTGGAATATCCATTCCTGAGATAATGTTTGGACAAAAATTGAAAAATCCATTGAGGAATAATAATAATAATAAGAAACAGAGTAAAAACAATAAGTCACCAAACTTCGTTTGGGTGACTTAATAAGAAACGGTGCAAACACAAGAAGTCGCCAAACTTTGTTTGGGCGACTTAATGAACGAGTGATGATATGTTTGCATGCAAACACAAGTCACCCAAACCAGATTCCATACCCAATTCACTTTTGAAAAATACTATGATGAATATTTAAGGTCTGTCCGGTGTACAACGGACAGACATTATTGGGATTGTAAAATTGTGTTGGTTTTTTTTCTTCTTTTCACAGAGGTGTCTAAGTGGGTAAGTGTAGGTCGATGAAATTTTGTGGGGTTTTGTAGTTTCTGTTGAAGTTGTGATTGTATCCGTCTTGGGTCGTTTCGTTATCAGGGGAGGGGGTTATTTTAGAAAACTCCCTAAACATGTTTTGTGATATTATTCGGAAATGGTAATAAATAGGTAGTGAATTGTAATGGGAAAAATGTTTGTTAGGCTATGACAGATATTTCGTTCATTTGGGCGAATGTTGGTGGACGGACCGTTTTCATGATAAGGGCTTGCAAAGTTTTTTTATTTTTCTTGGAGCAATTATTTGGGGAAATTTCGGAATGTGTAAGGAATAGGTATTTGGGACCTATATAACTGTATTAGATATGTTTTACATTCAAAAATGTAGGGGTCAAAGGTTTATTGGTCACTTTAAAAAGGATGACATCAGTTCCTTAAAATAAAACATCTACAAAAATTGTAGCTACTGTTTTAAATGATATATGATCTGCTTGTCAGATTGTCTAAATTACTAGGTAAACTGAATCTTGATCAGCTGGTTGTCAAAAATGATATTTAGCAGACCACAAAAGTAAAGCATGTGGACACTTTATTGTTTTATGTGTTTTGTTTGACATACAATTACACATGGAACATTAGGAAAACTACTGA
>MJUU01026688.1:0-10033 GCA_002080025.1 Modiolus philippinarum
TTGGTTTATTTGTTTGTTCCTCCTATACTAGTCAAAGCTGCATTAAAATGGTAATTTATTGTTTTATTCATCCCCCTCCCCCCTGTACCGGTCATGGCTGTAATTTATTGGTTTATTTGTTTGTTCCTCCTATACTGGTCATAGCTGCACTAATCAATGGTAATTTATTGTTTTATTCGTCCCCCTGTACTGGTCATGGCTGTCATTTGTTGGTTTATTTGTTTGTTCCTCCTATACTGGTCATGGTTGCAATAAACAGTGGTAATTTGTTGGTTTATTTGTTTGTTCCTCCTCTACTGGTCACAGCTGCAATAAATAGTGGTAATTTGTTTGTATATTTCTCTGTTCGTCTCCTTCTGGTCACAGCTGCAATAAACAGTTGTAATTTGAGGGTTTATTTGTTTTTCCTGTACAGGTCATGACTGCAATAATTATTGGTAATTTGTTGGTTTATTTGTTTGTTCCTCCTGTACTGGTCACGGCTACAATAGACAGTGGTATTTTGAGGGTTCATTTGTTTGTTGCTCCTGTACTGGTCATGGCTGCAATAAATAGTGGTAATTTGTTGGTTTATTGGTTTGTTTCTCCTGTACTTGTCACGGCTACAATAAACAGTGGTAATTTGAGGGTTTATTTGTTTGTTCCTCCTGTACTGGTCACGGCTGCAATAAACAGTGGAAATTTATTGGTTTATTTGTTTGTTCCTCCTGTACTGGTCACGGCTGCAATAAACAGTTGTAATTTGTTGACTTTTTGGTTCGTTCCTCCTTTACTGATCATGGCTGCAATAAACAGTTGTAATTTGTTGGTTTATTTGTTTTTATACGCCCGTCTAATGACGGATGTATTATGGTATAGCCATGTCCGATTGTCCGTCCGTCCGTCCGTCTGTCCGTCCGTCCGTCTGTCCGTCCGTCTGTCCGTCTGTCCGCCCGTTTCAGATGTCGCACTCTAACTTGACAACCCTTTTGCCAATTCACTTCAAACTTTGTAGAGGTATTGGATATGATGGCTTCACAATCTGTATACTTTTTCGTGAAATTTCCATTTTTCTTGCAAGAGTTATGGGACTCTATTCGTCAATTTAAAGGCAATTTTTTACATGTCGCGCTCTAACTTGACAACCCTTTGGCCTATTCACTTAAAACTTTGTAGAGGTATTGGATATGATGGCCTCACGATCTGTATACTTTTTCGTGAAATTTCCATTTTTCTTGCAAGAGTTATGGGACTTTATTCATCAATTTGAAGGCAATTTTTTACATGTCGCGCTCTAACTTGACAACCCTTTGGCCAATTCACTTCAAACTTTGTAGAGGTATTGGTTATGATAGCCTCACAACCTGTTTACTTTTTCGTGAAATTTCCATTTTTCTTGCAAGAGTTATGGGACTTTATTCATCAACTTTAAGGCAATTTTTTACATGTCGCGCTCTAACTTGACAACCCTTTGGCCAATTCACTTCAAACTTTGTAGAGGTATTGGATGTAATGACCTCATAATCTGTATACTTTTTCGTGAAATTTCGATTCTTCTTGCAAGAGTTATGGGACTTTGTTTTCAATTTTAAGGCAATTTTTTTACATGTTGCGCTCTAACTGAAAAGTACTTTGATCGGCTCACTTTAAACTTTGCAGATTAATTTCTTAAAGAGAAATCAAGCTTAATTAGGCAGTTACAGGTGCTTCTGAATTGAGAACCCCTTACCTAAATCACTTAAAGTTTTGAAGGGTGACGACGGGCGTATCATGCGACTTGGCGCAGCTGTTTATTTCCTCCTGTACTGGTCATGGCTACAATAAACAGTGGTTATGTGTTGGTTTATTTGTGTGTTCCTCCTGTACAGGTCACGGCTACAATAAACAGTGGTAATTTGTTGCTTTATTTGTTTGTTCCTCCTGTACTGGTCATGGCTGCAATAAACAGTGGTAATTTGTTGGTGTATTTGTTTGTTCCTCCTGTATTTGTCACGGCTGCAATAAACAGTTGTAATTTGTTGACTTTTTGGTTCGTTCCTCCTTTACTGGTCACGGCCGCAATAAACAGTGCTAATTTGAGAGTTTATTTGTTTTTTCCTCCTGTACTAGTCACGGCTGCAATAAACGGTGGTAATTTGTTGGTTTATTTGTTTGTTCCTCCTGTACTGGTCACGGCTGCAATAAATAGTTGTAATATGTTGACTTTTTGGTTCGTTACTCCTTTACTGGTCACGGCTGCAATAAATAGTGGTAATTTGAGGGTTTATTTGTTTGTTCCTCCTGTACAGGTCATGGCTGCAATAAACAGTGGTAATTTGTTGGTTTATTTCTTTGTTCCTCCTGTACTTGTCACGGCTGCAATAAACAGTGGTAATTTGTTGGTTTATTTGTTTTTTCCTCCTGTACTTGTCACGGCTGCAATAAACAGTTGTAATTTGTTGACTTTTTGGTTCGTTCCTCCTTTACTGGTCATGGCTGCAATAAACAGTGGTAATTCGTTGGTTTATTTGTTTGTTCCTCCTGTACTGCTCACGGCTGCAATAAACTGTGGTAATTTCTTGGTTTATTTGTTTGTTCCTCCTGTACTGGTCACGGCTACAATAAACAGTGGTAATTTGTTGGTTTATTTGTTTGTTCCTCCTGTACTGGTCATGGCTACAATAAACAGTTGTAATTTGTTGGTTTATTTGTTTGTTCCTCCTCTACTGGTCATGGCTACAATAAACAGTGGTAATTTGTTGGTTATTTGTTTGTTCCCCCTGTACTGGTCACGGCTGCAATAAACAGTTGTAATTTGTTGGTTTATTTGTTTTTTCCTCCTGTACTGGTCATGGCTGCAATAAACAGTGGTAATTTGAGGGTTTATTTGTTTGTTCCTCCTCTACTGGTCATGGCTGCAATAAACAGTGGTAATTTGTTGGTTTATTTGTTTGTTCCTCCTGTACAGGTCACAGCTACAATAAACAGTAGTAATTTGTTGGTTATTTGTTTGATCCTCCTGTACTGGTCATGGCTACAATAAACAGTGGTAATTTGTTGGTTTATTTGTTTGTTCCTCCTGTACTGGTCACGGCTACAATATACAGTGGTAATTTGTTGGTTATTTGTTTGATCCTCCTGTACTGGTCATGGCTACAATAAACAGTGGTATTTTGTTGATTTATTTGTTTGTTCCTCCTGTACTTGTCACGGCTGCAATAAACAGTTGTAATTTGAGGGTTTATTTGTTTGTTCATCCTGTACTGGTCATGGCTACAATAAACAGTAGTAATTTGTTGGTTTATTTGTGTGTTCCTCATGTACTGGTCACGGCTACAATAAACAGTAGTAATTTGTTGGTTTATTTGTGTGTTCCTCCTGTACTGGTCACGGCTACAATAAACAGTAGTAATTTGTTTGTTATTTGCTTGTTCCTCCTGTACTGGTCACGGCTACAATTAACAGTTGTAATTTGTTGATTTATTTGTTTGTTCCTCCTGTACTGGTCACGGCTACAATTAACAGTTGTAATTTGTGATTTATTTGTTTGTTCCTCCTCTATTGGTCACTGCTACTTTACCATACTTGGTTTGAATACTACGTGCATATATAATAATAAAAAAAACTCTGGATGAGTTTGGCCAAAACATTTAATCCCCAAAGCTTGCTATCCTCAAGCGAGCCAACCCCCAATACAAATTACATAGTACTACAATTACAACAATGTAAGAAAAAAGGTAACATATAAAACTCTATATGTATAAGCAAATACTATGAAATTGGTATGCAAAAGCATGCTGAAAATAATACACCCTTAGTAATGCTACTGGGAGGGTGGGTGGGAAAGCTAGCAATTTTTACAGCGTGCGGCCATGAGCAAATTGAACTGAAAGCATGGCAATTCAAAACGAGACAGCAGGCCACGTGGGCTTGAATTTGGCGGTTAATTCAAACCTACGTGCTAAAAACAAATTTATACTAAATAGAACAATAAACAGTGGTAAATTGTTGGTTATTTGTTTGTTCCTCCTGTACTGGTCATGGCTGTGATAAACAGTGGTAATTTATTGGTTTATTTATTTGTTCTTCCTGTACTGGTCATGGCTACAATAATAAAGTTTATCTTGTATATGAGATAAACAAATTTAATGAAAGAGAGTTTCCGGAATTTCATCCGATCACGTTCTAAAATTATTTCACTTCCGTTTACAGTTAAAACATTTACGGCGTGCAACCAGGGCTCGACAAAAACTAGTTTTTTGATTTTGTCACTCAATCAAAGCCATCCGTTCCAAAAAAAGAAAGATGAAACCACCAAAACGTCGTCGCAATGCACCTGTGAGGGATTTTTCACAATCCAGGCCGGCAAAGAAGACTAAAAAGAATGATGGCCAAACTGAACATCGAGCTGTTGGTCCAGGTAACACAAATACATCACATCCAACTCAGTCGGACAATCGTGATCAAGGACATAAAAATTCTGATACTGTTCAACCTAGTCCTTCGACTTATGCAAACATACCTCAAAGGCAGCAGTCGTCAGATGCATTTGGAACATTCTCGACTTCCGTCTCAGATGGACAAGCCGTTAAAAGTGAAGGCCCTCGGCCTATTCAAACAATTATTACTAATATGTCCGGACAACAAGGAGCTACATCTACATCTAGCTATGGACCTATACAACAACAATCTTTGCTTCAAACAGCTACACCTGATCCAAGTCATGCAAACGCCGAGATACATGTATCTACTCTACAAAACAGTATTACTGGAAACCGTCAGTCAACCTTTCAACCACCTGTTCATGGAGCCAGCTCTTCATTAGACTCACTCCACAGAACTCATGAAGTAATGACTAACCCGCCAGTTCAAAATCTTGGTACGTGTAATCAGACAATGATAAATTTTCCAGGGGTGTCCAATAATGAGTCTAGTTCTTTTGAGCCTTGTTTACATGTTGATTCTAATCCAACAAAAATTTCAAGTGTATCTGAACCAATCTCAGTTCACATTCCACCTAAACTGAAAGAAAAGGCATGGAATGGTGAATCAGTTTGATGTTAAAATCTGCCCGTGAGCTTTCAAATGACTCAAATTTTGAGGGTGACCTGACTGTTAGGGGTGGTGTGTTATCAGTAGTTCATAGGAAAGTTAACAACATCAGAAATATTGAAACCTGGACGTCAGCTTTCATGGTGTATGCTAGTTTAATGCTTTAAAAATGGCCAAGTAAGGGACAAGACTTCCTGAAATATTTGCACACAGTTAGATTGGCTGCGTCTAGGGGTTATTCATTTGGTTGGGTGCGTTATGATGAACAATACCGGTTGCGCAAAGTCCTTAATCCAGCTTCGTCATGGGGAGTAGTTGACATGGAGCTGTGGTTACTTTGTGTTTCAACACCGAGTGGAAATAGTTTTCCTTCTTTCGATGTTAGTCGCCCCAATAGACAGCAAAATCTTGTCAATTCAACTGCTTTAGGCACTTTTCGTGGTTTTAATAACTTTCAGCAACGTAATGATGTGCTGGTGTGCAGACTGTTCAACAAGGGGTCCCTTGCAAATTTGGTAAGAGTTGCAAATATGCTCACAAATGAAGTAGGTGTAAAGGAAATCATCCAGTGGTTTCATGCAGATCAAAGTATAATTAAAGTGAAAAATTTGGAAGGTATCGACTGTTGCCTATACAATTTTTTATTTTATTTATTTAACATGTTTAATTTTGGTATTCTTTACTTGTCACGGCTACAATTAACAGTTGTAATTTTGTGGTTATTTGTTTGTTCCTCCTTTACTTGTCACGGCTGCATTATACGGTTGTAGTGTGCTAGTTTATTTGTTTGTTTCTTTAAGTTTACTTTAGCCATGAGAATAAATAATCAAAAGGAACGAATACCGGCTGGGACGTCTCCCGGGATAAAAAAGTCCCTTGCCGATGAAGCTACTGACATGGGTTCATTGGGACAATTAGGTGTCCAGAGTCGTCAAATACCAACTTTGACTGATTCTCAGGAGTCATTTATTTCTAACAGCTCACAAGATTCTATCCCTAAAATTAAACCGTGTTCAGTAACATTACATGACATTTTGAATTTTCCCGATCAGCACTCGCGGGGCACAATTTCATAATGCCACGTAAAAAATTGTAAAACATGTAACATACTTATCACAGACACAAATTTCAAAAGTAATTTAGCAAACAAAACTTATTGTACAAGAACATACGACGATCTGAATTGCTTCTCAAAGAATTTCATTTACGGCTTAGAGTGCTCTTTTTGTGGTCTAATATATATGAACTTATTTTATTGTAGGAAAAATCATTTTAATTATTAGCTCTAAAACTGTTGAAGCAAATTTAACATAACTGTACTGGAATGATATATGGAATGTCTGTTACAAAAATTGTTCATTTTGTTCCAATTCGACAAAAAAAAACATAGTCGTCCCTGAGAAGTTTAATATTGGCCATATTGGAAAATCATCTTTGATAATCTCCCCTGAGACCCCTTATGCAAATTCAACCAAACTGTATACGAATAACGCACTGAAGGTCATTAACAAAGATTGCTTATTTAGTTCAAGTTGGACAAAAAACATAAAATCCAGCCTGAACTTAGTTTAACATTTGAACCTTTGGAAAAAACATAATTTTTATCATTTGCTCTGAAACTATTGTTCAAGGAAATTTAAGTTAGCTCTACTTTAAAAATGTAGGGAAAGTCCTTTACAAAGATTGCTCATAGTGATCCAGTTCGACAAAAAGATGGCTGTGAGCGCAGAACATAGTGTCTTTTCCTCTCGTTCCGGTACGCTCCACTCGAGAAAAGACGAAATTTCTTAAACTTGTGAAAGATATCCCGATCTTTAATCTGATCTTATGCAAGATCCTATTATTCTTCCGTAAATGGTTGTTTACAGTGGGAGATGACCCATGTGAGATCGATGCACGCGACCTCATCTCACACCGGTAAATGACCAACCAGACGTGTTCATTTTTGTTCTGTCGTAATTTCCGGTTGTCAGTATGGTGGTTTTCGTAACCCTCCGATAATTTTCATACATTGTTATTGTTTGTGTGTATTATTTCTGGAATAATTTGCTCTGGACATTTGTGACATTGTTTTCCAACGACAAGAAACATTTTAACGCAAAGACATCAGTTCTAAGAAGAGATTCATTCTTGAAGCGTAGGTATCGAACCAGCCGCTACTTGGTTACGGAAAATAACATTTGTGTTTGTGATACCTTAACTTTTCAAATGACCTGTGCTTTTTAATTTCACCGTAATGGTAACACATTTTACTTACGTATATTAATATAACATGTAAGGAAATCAAAATGTAATATTTGAAACTGTAAAGAGTTGTATCGGTTTAAAAATTAAAAAATGGCGCGAAATGAGACGTCGGAATTTACTGTATATATAGATGGCGCCTGTATAAGAAACGGGAAAATTGGTTCTAGAGCATCGTATGGTATTTATGTAGTAAACAACGGAACAAAAATTAATGGATTGATTGATCCCAGTGAAAAGCAGACAAATAACACGGGAGAATTGTACGCGGCAATAGAAGCATTAAATTATGCAATTAGAAATGACATAAAAGAAATCATCATAAAGTCAGATAGTGAATATGTTATTCGCGGAATAACTAAAGATATTTTATTTTGGAAAGCAAACGACTGGAAATTAAAAAGTACCAATGCATTGGTTAAGAACAGAGATTTATGGGAAAAGTTGTACGACTTGAGTAAAAAAACTAACGTATCGTGGGTACATGTCCGAAGAGATTCAGAAAAGGAACAATCCATTGCAGATCAGCTGGCTAAAGATGCTTACAAAAACAGCGAGTGCGAAACCAAGTCTGAACATAGATCCAAATCTCCAAAGCAATTACCGAAAAGAAAGAAGAAAGGGAGAAAGCTGCTAAACTGGTACCAGAAAATTTGGATGAAGATGAGACATGTTTAAAAGTAGTAGAAAATAATACGGACAATTGTTTGATGTGTGATGATATATGTAATGAATTTATGATTCAATGTGAAATTTGTAAGGGTAAGGTACATAACATATGCTCTTTATTGCCTGGTTATTATCTATGTTTAGTAAGTCAAGGTTCTGTACAATTTACATGTTATAATTGTAGCAATGACCGGGGGAGTTTAAGGATTGTACTTTTGTTGACAAGATAGTGTCTAAAAATGAAGAATTAAGACATGATTTAAATGTTTCAAATGAAAAAAATAAAACACTGTCAGACCAAATTTTAAGAGTATCAGGTGAAAAAGAAACTTTGCTGGTCAGACTTCAGGAAATAGAAAACTCATATCATAAGAGACTGAATGAATTAAAAGTGAGCGAGAAAACTGCACGAGAAGAATTCACAAGTGACAAAAAGAAGGAAATTGAGTTCCTGAAAACTAAATTAGGCAGGGTAGAAGATGAAAACCATAAACGAGAGAAAACAATAAAAGACATGACAAGAGACATTAAGAATAAAGAAAATAAAATTAAGGAATCCACGGAGAAAATAAAAATGTTGACTGAAGAAAAACAATCTGACAAAAAACACATCGAAACTCTGAGACAACGTGCAAATGTATTAGAACTATGTAAGACAAGTATTCTTAATCAAAACGCCAGCTCCATAGAAATTATAGATGCGTTACAATCAAGACTTGACACATATGAACAATTGAAATCAAATAGGTCAGTACCAGAACCCGAATCATATGCTGATAAAGTTCGTAAAGAGAGATTGATCGAAATACCGAACATAAACACAGAGGATAAAGTTTCGAGTATGTCTGAGGATAAGTATACGTTCACACAGATGGCAAGATGGACACGTTTTTGAAAACATTAGAATCGAGACTCTCTGACTTAGAAAGAAATAACAAAATGGATACAGGAACAAAACGCACTTACAGCTCTGGAAATTATTATAGTGCAAACGAAAATAACAAACATAAACCGTGTTTCCAGTTTAGGAAAACAGGTTATTGCCGATATGGTCAACACTGCAGATATAAACACGAAAGAATTGTACATGATAATTCAGAAAGAAACAGGTCATGGCAAGGGTCAGTTTCAAAGAAGACATCAACAGGGCCAAGAGTACTTTTAATCGGGAGTTCTATACTCAAAAGAGTTGATCCGAGTCGCCTTTGCAACAATGTTGACGTGTGGACACATTGTGGTGCCACAGTCTTCGAAATCTATGATGATTTGAACAGAAATATAGATTTGTCAAAATACCAGAAAATTATTGTACATGTAGGTGGAAATGATGTAGACACAGGAAAGGACCCTAAACAATTCAGCATTATTTATACCGATTTAATCAGACTTTTGAAAAGCCAAAACTGTCAAGTTTTTATATCAGAAATTTTACCAAGATCAACTTGTGATGTTACAATGTTCAATAATAGCCTCAAGGAACTAGACTCAAGCTAGCGAACAATAAGCCAGCGAACAATAAGCAAAATCAAGCCGGCGAACAATAAGGTAGCGAACAATAAGAAAGGGCGCCAAAATGATCACCACTAAAAACCGAAGAGATGCATACGACAAGAATCATGTATAAATCTGATCACAACTAATAACCAAAGAAATACATAGACATAAAACGTTCACAAATAATGATTGTATATTCTAAATACCCCAAACTCATTAATTTTTTATTTATTTTTTCATCGATAGTATTTGATTTATATTCCACAATAACACCTTTTTAATTTTACTTATTTTCAACTATTTTTGAAAGAATAACGGAAAAGACGAAAATAATTGCATAATTTTTATAATTTGACGGAAATATATTCAATAATATACGATTTGCTGTTAAATTATGTTTACATGTGTGCATTTTAAATCAGTTACACTTTTAAAATATAGATACTTACTCGTTCCATTTAGTTTTTTAAAATGGAGGGCGAAAAAATGTTTGGGTATTACTGCTTTCATTGAAATCAAGCATGTTGAAGATTTTGAAAAGCCATAATAAAAATTATGTTCTTAGTGAAAAAAAATGGTATACATGCGAATTTACAAGTTCAGTGTTTTCTGAAGT
>MJUU01026688.1:10388-29444 GCA_002080025.1 Modiolus philippinarum
TATTTTGCAAAAGTACGAAAAAGAGTTTTGAAGTCTTCGGGAGGTATAGCATTTATCTATAAAGAACATCTTGAGTCTTTTGTGAAATATCATGTCAGTGAATCTGAATATGTCATGTGAGTATCAATTAATGGTATTTTTCCAGAAAGGGATGGTTTTTTACTTGGATGTGTATATGTACCTCCTGAAAATTCTAAATATAGTTCCCCAGAGGCATTTATGGAAATTGAAAATGAATTAATACTGTTTCTAAAAGAAAATTTATATTGTGCTGTCATTGGTGACTTTAATGCGAGGACGGGTACTTTATCAGATTATGTTATTCCTGATGATAATCTTTTACAAATTTTACAATCTGATATTGGAAATGAAGTGTATGACTATTTATATGATTTTAAACATCTAATTAATATCAATGTTTCCTTGGGCAGATATTCCATGGATATGGGACAATGTAATACATTTGGACATAAACTGATAAATTTTTGTAAAAATAATAATTTATTTATTGTTAATGGGCGTGTTGGAAAAGACAAGATGATTGGTCAAGTTACTAGTAAGAATACAAGCACAGTTGATTATCTTTTGTCTACTGCTAATGTATTTCCATTCATTACTGAGTTTGAAGTAATGGACTTTGATCCTTTGATATCTAATGTTCATTGTAGGCTTCATGCTTGTATCGTTATTGAGAGGCCAGTTGAACAAGAGACAAATATAAAAATGGATCAATGTTCAATTAAACAAGTCCGCTGGGTTGAAGAAAAGAAAACGCAATTTATTGATAATATACATTTAAAATTTAATTCTAATAACCTTAATAAGAATTTGGCATTAGACAATAAAACTGATGTTTCATTAAAATCAAGTATTGATGAGATTATTGCTAAAATGCTAAAATAAACAGTGTGTTTCTTGAAACTGCTAGCGACACGTTTGGTAATAAAAAGGTCCTAGCTGCACGTGTGGTTATCCATGTGAAAACTCCTTTCATTATTTTTTGGAATGTCCACTTTATGATGAAATGCGTCGTGATTTATTTTTAGTACTTCGAATTTATGGAAATATTTCATTAAACATTATTCTTTTCGGAAATGAAAACTACTCGATGGAGCAGAACATAGATATTTTTCATGCTGTTCATGATTTTATTAAGCACAGTAAACGCTTTGCTTAGCTGCTACAGTGTGTGNAGAAAAAACACAATATTTTAAAAAATGAGGAGAGTAAATCTAAATTAAAGGTAACCAGTAAAGCTTATAGAAAAGAGTTAAATAAATGTTACCAAGAAGAGCAGTTTAAGGTAGAGAGAGAATTGCGTACTAAGTCAGAAAATGAACCTAGAGAACTCTGGAAAATTTTAAATCGTTTTAATAAAAAAGAAAGCAGTACAAAATTAACTATTGATCAATTATATGATCATTTCAAAAATTAAATAAAAACTGTGATGCTGCTGAAATGAATTATGAATTTCCTGATATTGAAAATAATAACGAAATTTTAAACGGTGACATAACAGAAGATGAAATAAGACATGCCATTAAAGAATTAAAGAACGGAAAAGCGCCTGGTTGTGATGAAATTTTAAATGAGTATATCAAATCAACAAAAGATTTATTTATGCCTTTATATTTAATAGGAAAAAGAAGGGAAACGGGGAATGTGTCAAAGAGACAACGACCCAAAGGGGAGCAATAACAACTCCAAGCCACCATAAGACTTTTTAATCTTATTTTAGAATCTGGTATCATTCCTGAAATATGGGTTTCAGGAATTGTTGTTCCAATATATAAAAATAAAGGTGATCCCAGAAATGTGGATTCATATCGAGGAATAACTCTGCTCTCTTCTATAGGAAAATTGTTCACTTCGATTCTAAATAACAGGCTTTCAAAGTTTGCAGAGCTTTTCGAAATTATTCCAGATTCCCAAGCTGGGTTTAGAAAAGGATTCTCTACCTTGGATAATATTTTTTGTCTTCACGTGTTGATAGAATTGTACTTTTCATTTGGTTGTAAATTGTATTGCACGTTTGTTGATCTTCGGAAAGCATTTGACACTGTTTGGAGAGTAGGACTATGGCATAAATTAGTTGAGAGTAAGATATCAGGTAGAATTCTTAAGGTGATTTATAATATGTACAAGGATATTAAGTCGTGTATTAAACTCGGAGATAAAGTATCAGGATTCTTTGCAAGTGAAATTGGTGTGCGTCAAGGGGAAAATTTGTCGCCATTACTTTTTTCGATCTTTTTATCAGATATTGAAGACTTTTTCATTGAACACAATATATCAGGTCTGAGTAATATTACATCTTTATGTCAAAACAATCTTAAAATATTTTTGTATATTTTTGTGTTACTTTATGCAGATGATACTGTGGTACTAGCCGAGAATGCTAAAGATTTGCAGGCAAGTTTAAATGTGTTTGACCATTATTGTAAAACTTGGAAACTTGCAGTAAATGTTGACAAAACAAAAATTGTTATCTTTTCAAAACGTAAATATAAAGATCATTATGACTTTAAAATAGACGGGTCAAGTATTGAAGTGGTTGATTCGTTTTCGTATCTTGGTTTATTGTTTAATTTCAATGGCAAATATGCATGTGCTAGGAAAAAATTGGTTGAGCAAGCTAGAAAATCACTTTATACATTATATAGAAAAACTCGTAATATATCTCTTCCTATTGATTTGCAAATAAAATTATTTGATTCTCTTGTTCAGCCAATTCTGTTGTATTCTTCGGAAATTTGGGGATTCGAAAATATTGAGATATCATTGAAAAAATCCATCTCCAGTTCTTGAAAAGAATTTTGCATGTTAGATCTAGCACTCCTACCTTCATGGTATACGGTGAAACTGGAAGATATCCGATAGATGTAAACATAAAAGAAACATAAAAGTAAGAATGTTAAATTTTTGGGTGAAATTAATACAGAACAGTGATAGATTATCAGGAAAGCTGTATACATTGTTACTTCAAATTCATACATCAGGAAAATGTAAATCGAAATGGATTAGCTATGTAAAATCTATATTGGACAACACGGGTTTTAGTTTTGTCTGGAATTGTCAAAAATGTTTGGATTATACCGAAATTAAGTTTCCTGTTAAAAAGATATTACAGGACCAATTCGTGCAAAAATGGAATAGTGATATTGCCAATTCTTCAAGGGGTGTATTTTATAGCATATTTAAGTCAGACTTTGAATTAGAGAACTATTTACTAAGATTAATGAGTAAACGCCGTATTATGATAACTAAACTTCGCTGTTCAAATATAAAATTTCCAGTCGAAACTGGACGCTGGCAAAATACAGTTCGTGAAAATCGTACATGCAATTTATGTTTTAAAGGGATTGGAGATGAATTTCACTATTTATTTTTATGTCAACACGAGGCAATCAAAATAGAAAGGAACAAATATATTCCCCGTTACTATTACGAAATTCCATCCGAGACAAAAATCATTGTGCAACAAAAGAGTATTGGATAACGTATCAATATTTCTAAACAAAATTGTACATTTATTATAATGTTTATCAGAACCATTGCCCTTATCAGAGACATATGATTACATGTCTCTGCCCTTATAATATTTTGATGTGTTAATTATATATTATTATATTAGGATGATATACAATTTTTATCATTGTTTCATTCACATTGTATTATTATTAATTTTGTCCTAAAGAATTTTCTATATTGTTTATTAGATCTATTACATGCATTGTTTACTTTCAATTCTCACGTTTCAGTGTATTCTGTCTTGAGTAAATAAAATCTTGAATCTTGAATCTTGAATTCAACAATCGTAACCATGACTAAACGTCATAAACACCTGACGTCACAAAGTAAAGAACACTCAAATGGCGACAACGTTGTTCATACAGTAAAGGAATCCAGACGTTTCTTTTCGCTTTTTACGGAAGAAATAGGCACTTGCATATCAAAATTAAAGATCGGGATATCTTTCACTCGTGTAAGAAATTCTACTTCTCACTAGCCCTAAGGGAATTGTAGGAATTATATTTTGCTAATCTCCCCAGTAACCCTTTAAGGAAATTCAACCAAACTATGCAAAAATGTTTTATAGAAGGTCCTGAACAAAAATTGCTCATTATGAATTGATACGATAAAAAAACAATGCACGTACATAATTTAACATCGGACCTTGTTGGAGAAACATCATTTTCATCATCTGCTCTGAAACCATTGAAGCCAATTTAAATAAACTTTACTGGAAAGATGTATGGAAAGTCCTTTACGAAGATGATTATGCTCCTATTTTGCAAAAACCATGGTGGCCAGCTTGGAACAATGTGTAACATCAGACTGTTTTGGATGGTGAGCGGTACAGGTTCATTTTTTAAGCCTCTAGTTTTCATTTGAAATCATCAATTGTAATATTAGTAAGTAGCTGCAGGGAGTGAAGTTCAAACGGGAAAAATACATATTTTGCAGCCATAGACCTTCACAATGTTGGACAGGGGATGAATTTCAGTTGAAGAATATATATATTTTGCATCCGTAGATTAGCCCAAATGTTGGACTGGGAGTACGGTTCAGTTGAAGAATGTACATTCAATGCATCCGGAGATCAGTCCAAATGTTTGAATGGGAGTGAGGTTAAGTTGAATAATGTACATATTTTGCACCCGAAGACCAGCCGAAATGTTGGACTGGGAGTGAGGTTCAGTTGAAGAATATGAAAAAGAAAGGAAATATCAAGGAGACAACATTCTTGGGTGAAGTTCAGTTGGGAAGTGTACACAGCCGGAGACCATCCACATCAGTTGGGAAGTGTGCACACCTGGTGACCGTCAACAATGTTGGACTGGGTGTGAGATTCAGCTGAAGACTGTACACAATGTATGTTGTTAATTGTCAAGTGTGTTCCTGTGCTTATAATTAATTGTTTTCCTTCAAATGGATTGTTTTATTACTGATAATAAGAAGAATACCAATCACGAGATTTAAACATTTACTTGCCTCATTCGACATTGGGAAATGCACTTACAGTTTCAGAAGAAATAAATACATGTAAAACCCTGCCATACGTACATGTAAAACCCTGCTATACGTACATGTAAAACCCTGCTATACGTACATGTAAAACCCTGCCATACGTACATGTTAAACCCTGCCATAGTACATGTGAAACCCTGCCATACGTACATGTAAAACCCTGCTATACGTACATGTAAAACCCTGCCATACGTACATGTGAAACCCTGCTATACGTACATGTAAAACCCTGCCATACGTACATGTAAAACCCTGCTATACGTACATGTAAAACCCTGCTATACGTACATGTAAAACCCTGCTACTGCTATACGTACATGTAAAACCCTGCTATACGTACATGTAAAACCCTGCTATACGTACATGTAAAATTCTGCTATACGTATATGTAAAACCCTGTTATACGTACATGTAAAACCCTGTTGTTGTAAAACCCTGTTATACGTACATGTAAAACCCTGTTATACGTACATGTAAAACCCTGTTATACGTACATGTAAAACCCTGCCATACGTACATGTAAAACCTTGCCATACGTACATGTAAAACCCTGTTATACTTACATGTAAAACCCTGCTATACGTAGATGTAAAACCCTGTTATACGTACATGTAAAACCCTGCTATACGTACATGTAAAACCCTGCTATACGTACATGTAAAACCCTGCTATACGTACATGTAAAACCCTGCTATACGTACATGTAAAACCCTGCTATACGTACATGACGTACAGATTTAAAGTTCAAAAATGGACTGTTATCTTAGAATTACAAGTGAAGAACAAAATAGCATGGTCAATTTTTTTATGCTTTCGATTTTTAATACGACAGTTCCGGATCAATGCCATTTAGTGATTATTCTTGTTTGAAAGTTTCGGTAGATTCGATGTCATAATTTCAGATCTGTTGTAATTCCATTTACCGGCAGTTTCACTGTTATGATATTTAATGATTTCGGCCATAATTTGACCTTTAAATACCTCCTCCGTTGTTTTGAATGTTTAGATTGTATTATAAGAGGCTCATCGAAAGTCTTCAGTAATTTATCTTTTAAAGACTTTTTCCTATCGGTAATCATGAAACCTAGGCCAAACATATTCAGAGCTCGTGTTTTTCTGGCTTGGAATTTTCCCTCTGAAGTATCGAAATTTAATATAAGCATTTTCTGAATGTTAAGATTGACGTAATAATCCCAGGCCCTATTGTACTCCATCCGCTTCACTTCACAAGAACGTGATCTTTCATACATACCAGCTGACTGGATAATAAGGACATATTTACATTTAGACATACTTTGAACTACCGCGTCTTCTTTGTTACATCCGGGTAATTCATCTCTGCAAGGAATATATGTTGTTATATCGTGTCTCCTTAGAAACGGTTCTAGGGACCGGAAACAGTAGTATCTGACGTCTTCATTGTCTTCATCAAAAGACACAAAAACGTCAATTTCCCATTTATTGTTTTGTCTTGTCTCTGAAAGTATACGTCTTAATATGACAAAATAGCAACTAAAATATTTTATGATAGCTAGTAGTCCTATAATCATTATACACAGCAACATAACAAGACACAAATTCCAATATGGGAGGGCATGATCGCCATTGCAGTTATTTAAAGATCCGATCATGTCTTCTATCAAAACTTTTGGATAGTTGGAGCAGTACAATGGCCTTGATGCACTTTTATATCGTCGCCATTCACCAATCCATCGATTTTTACAATTACATGGAATGCCACTCATCCCAAAATCAAAAATGTCCGGATGTAAATTTTGAATGCTTTTTGGTAAAGTTTTCAAAGAGTGGTTTTGAATAATTATATCTGTTGCAATTTTCAAATTTTCAATTCCCTCAGAAATGAAGGCAACGGGGTTTTCAGATATATCCAACATTTTCACACGTGAAAAATAACTTCTTTCGTTGAGTTTCTGTATGTTATTTTGATTGATTTTTAAGTCGATCTTATACTTGGATTCTGGTAATACACTCGGAAGATCAGTGCATGATTGGTTCGAGCAGTCGACTAGTATTCTATCTTGAGTTGGTTGAGATATACATGTACAAGTACATGTAGGAGAGCTGTGACAGTAATCATGTAAATTACATATCATTTGATCACGGAGTGTCTCGTTAGAATACAAATCAAGCAAACTAATGTTTGATAAAACTTCAGGCGATTCACAGTAGTATTCACTAATAGGTTTGGAATAAAGTCGTTGGATTTCTGTAAATTGCAAGGGAAGTAACTCTGCTATTTCACAGTTACAGTGAAAGCCAACTTCATTGTATTTATGTTGGCCACATGGAACATACTTTCCTATTTCTTTTGATTCTATTTTCTCTGTTATCACTGATATTAGCTGAGGTTTTGTCATAACTCCAGAAAACGTAACATCGTTACAAACCAAAGGTGAATGTTCTCCCAGTTGAAAATTGAAAGTGTTTGTTATTTGAATTGGAAGTGTATTGTTTTCATAGCTTACCCCACAAAATGTTTTATTTGGTGCTATGATGTTCGTGACATCTATTTGGTGTAAATCATTAGATTCAATATTGAAATACAAAACTCTACTATTGGAGATAACATTTAAATCCATCCTTTTTATTTGGTTGTTAGATAGATCTACGAACCTCAATTTATCCATTCCTTCGAAAGTGTCATTAGATACATAAGTAATTAAGTTACCTTTCATTATTAACGTGTCTAAATTTCCAAAGCAAGTCAAATTTCCAATTTTGGAGAATAAGTTATTTGTAACGTCGATAAAAACTATATTAAAATCGCAGCTGTTTTCAGGAAAACGTCGTAGTTTGGAATTAATATAACTGAATCTGAAAACTGTTGAATTATATATAAACAATGTCGTGTTAAACACTTTTGTCCGCGTCATTTCAACGTTCAGTAATTCTACTGACAAGAATTGAGATGATATATTTGAAAACGGAAGTTGATAAAACGGTATAGATTTACAGGCACAACAGTGATCCATTCCCAGCTGTGTTGGTTCGGTGGAACAAGAGGTACTGTATGGACACCATAAATCTTGAACTTCATCAGGTCTCCAGTGTATATAACTTCCAGTAAGTAACTGAATCATCATTATTAGTACTTCCAAGTATAAAAATGTCATTTTATATTTTCAAAACCTTTCTAAACTTTCAAAATTATTTCTAAATCAAAGTACACATTCAAACATCTACATGCATGTATTGTGAATCATATCTAAACATTTTAATGTTATTTAAGCATAGAATCTCTTGTCCATCATGTGATTTAGCTATGATTGGTTATTAAATCTGTAAAAACCCAGTCTCACGTAGAATCCAGGTAAAATTTCCTTTGTTGATTAAATACTTATACAAAACAGGACAAATAAATCCTTTACTATTGTAAAGAAGTATAAGTACGTTAGCATTGAATGAAAGTTATTCTTATTCGAAGTTCTTTTCATTTAAATAGAATTTCAAAATACAAATCCAGTCGAGGATTAGAATTGAATTGTAGGATGTGTAAATATATACATTTTGTAAAAGGAAATTCAAATTAATTTAATATTAACATTAAGTAACAACGAAGTTATTATAGTTATACTTCGACACATCCAACTAATATCAACTTACACAACATCCATTGTCTTATCCTTATACTGGTATGACGATCAGACCCACATCCAACTAATATCAACTTCAACACAACTCCCAATCACACTACACTAACATCCGATTAATATCAACTTACAAAACTTCCAATGTCTTACCGTTATACTGGTATGACCATCACACTAACATCCAACTAATATCAACTAACATAACTTCCAATGTCTTACCCTAGCTTATACTGGTATATCAATCACACTATCATCCAACTAATATCAACTTCAACACAACTTCCAATGTCTTACCCTTATACTGGTATGACCATTACACTTTCATCCAACTAATATCAACTTCAACACAACTTCCAATGTCTTACCCTTATACTGGTATGACCATCACACTATCAACCAACTAATATCAACTTCACAACTCCCAATGTCTATCCTTATACTGGTATGACCATTGCACTATCATCCAACTAATATCAACTTCAACACAACTTCCAATGTCTTACCCTTATGCTGGTATGATCAACACACTATCATCCTGCTAATATCAACTTCAACACAACTTCTAATGTCTTACCCTTATACTGGTATGACCATAACACTAACATATTACTAATATCAACTTACACAACTTACACAACTTCCACACAATGTCTTGCCCTAATACAATTATGACCATCACACCCACATCCAACTATTATCAACTTCAACACAACTCCCAATGTCTTACCCTTATACTGGTATGCCCTTCACACTACCATCCTACTACTATCAACTTCAACACAACTTCCAATGTCTTACCCTTATACTGCTATGACCATCACACTATCATCCAACTAATATCAACTTCAATGCAACTTCCAATGTCTTACCCTTATAATGTTATGACCATCACACTAATATCCAAATAATACCAACTTACACAACTTCCAATGTCTTACCTTTATACTGATTTGACTATCACACTTACATCCGATTAATATCAACTTACACAACTTCCAATGTCTTACCCTTATACTGTTATGACCATCACACTAACATCCAACTGATATCAACTAACACAATTTCCAAGGTCTTACCCTTATACTGGTATGACCATCACACTATCATCATACTAATATCAACTCCACAGCTACCATTGTCTTACCCTTATACTGGTGTGACCATCACACTATCATCCAACTACATGTAATATCAACTTCAACATAGCTTTCAATGTCTTACCCTTATACTGGTATGACCAAAACACTATCATCCAACTTATATCAACTTCAACACAACTTCTAATGTTTTACCCGTATACTGGTGTGACCAAACCACTATCATCCTACTAATATCAACTTCAACACAACTTCTAATGTTTTACCCTTATACTGGTGTGACCAAAACACTATCATCCTACTAATATCAACTTCAATACAACTTCCAATGTATTACCCTATATACTGCTATGACCATCACGCCTTTATACTGGAATGACCATCACACTAACATATAACCAATTGTGACTGCCTGGGAGCAGCGCAGATAAACCACTGTGCAACCTTAGCGTTAGGAACTAACAAGCCATACGTTTAATGTTTTACTGTATACGTCGTTTTCGAGATCCTTTCATTACCGGAATGACGTAACATCTTTTATGACGTTCTCGGCATTTTCAGGTTCACCCACATTTCCGGTTTATTGCATTTTGAATACACACGATGTCAATGCGTCTAAGAAAGGCTACCTAATTTGTAATATAAGGGAATTTTGCTTTCCCCGTGAAGATGAATATTTGTTCTGAATGACGTGATTTTCATTTGCATATTTTAAAGAATTTTTTTCCAGTTCAATCGACACAAATGCAACGAACTTGACGGTTCAGTTCCAAACATAAAAATCTTGTATTATCCTGCAGACAGTGCAATCATGTTACTACGGTTCATATAACTATAAGCTTCATAATAAAACGGTATGAAAAATACGACTTTCTACAAAATTATATAAGTGGAACTTGTCCAATAAGATATTGTTATTTACAGCAAGTACAAAGCGGAAGACGTCAAGCACCGCAACGTCACTATTATCACGTGACAAAGTGCTAAGATAAGTGTGTTGTCCCGCAGACGTTCTGTATCTCGAAAACGACGTATTTAATCTTGCACGTAATTGGTGAAAAGCTACAAAATAAAGAAATTTACAATGTATTAAAGTCAGTTAAATTTGCATGAAGTTCAATAGATTAAGCCATGGTTTTAACAGTTCAAAACATTGTAAACTTTGTATCACTACGGTAAAAACCAGTTCAGTACAATGAAAACACATGTATGAAACGCTACGGTAATAACCAGTTAATATGATAAATGTATAGCTAAGTAATACACAAAATATTCCAACGAAAAGCAATTTTTCGATTGTCGCATGAGTCCCCCGTGAAATTCTCACTGTCCATCAATTATCATTTCATCGATTAACACCTGAACAACCGTGACATTTGCAGGCTATAATTAAACATGTTGAAGTCGGTGAAATAAGAGATTTTCATGAAATAAAACAATGTAATCTAATTAAGCTAGTTAAATTTAACATGTGTACAGTAAATATAAATGTATTATTGTGCTTACATTGTGGCATCAGATGAATCTCTCCAGATAGTTTAAGCGTGTGATTTCACAACAGATCATTCTAACAATGGGTCAAATCCGGTTTTATTATCCGGACGGTAAACAAATATAAAATATACATTTTTGGCTATCGTGGACACAACACTCCTCGCCTGATATTATCTATATCACTAATCAAAATTTAAAAGAATGTTCATATGTAGTATTTCACAAAATGAGCGTTTCAACACTATCTACTCTGATAAAAGAACAACAATTTCATTAACAGGCCTAGTAAACACCTTATTATCTTTCCCTAAACGCACATCAACTTTGCGTACGCATTTATCATCACTTGAATGTGTTTTCACAATTATGCCAATAGGCCATTCATTTCTATGTGTAGATTTATCTCGCATCGAAACAATATCGCCTTCCTGTAAGTTCTTGTGGTCGTGTTGCCACTTTTTACGTTGCTGAATGGACGGTAAGTATTCGGATTTCCAGCGGTACCAGAAACAATTTGCTAAGTGTTGGATACAACGCCACTGCTTCTTGAACATATCCTTTGAATTAAAGTCTTCTAAACAAAAAGATTGAACAGAGTGTTCGGATTTCATAGTAAGTATAGTTGCTGGTGTCAGCGGGAATGGAACTTCAGGATCATACGAAATTGGAATAAGAGGTCGAGCATTTATGATTGATGAAACTTCCGCCATAAATGTACAAAGTATTTCGTGTGTTAAAGTTTTCACATCAAGTAAGAGTGCATCTAATATTCGTCTTGCTACCCCGATCATTCTCTCCCAGCTCCCTCCCATATGGGAGCTGTGAGGAGGATTAAAAATCCAATTTATGCCTTTGTCACACAAGAAATTCTTGACTGGTCGATTTTCTACACTGATAACATTTGCATTAAGATCATTAACAGACCCTACAAAATTACTCCCACAATCAGAACGAATAACTTTTATTTCACCTCTGATGGCAATAAAACGTCTAAGTGCATTTATGAAACACGACGATGACATTTCTTCTAAGATCTCAATGTGGACGGCACGTACGACAAGGCAAGTTAACAATAATGCCCATCGCTTAGACTGAGAATGCCCACCTCTAGTACGACGAGTTGAAATTGTCCAAGGTCCAAATACATCTATGCCAATGTATGTAAAGGGAGGTGCAGGATCCAATCTTTCAAAGGGTAAATCGGCCATCTTTTGAAATTCCTGTTTCCCTCGTAGGCGACGACATCGCACACATTTAAAAATACATGACGTCACTAAACGTTTTCCACTTACAAGCCAGAAACCTGCTTTAAGTATTGCATTTTCAGTGAATTGACTGCCTTGGTGAAATACTTTGTTGTGATAATGTTGAACGAGTAAGACTGAGATATGATGTTTCGGAATAATAATAGGATTCATTTCACACATTGATATTTTTGCATTTCGTAGTTGTCCACCTACACGCATAATTCCATGCTCATCCAAGTAAGGTGAAAGATTCAGAATTGAGCTATTCCTTTGAATACACTGACCATTTTGTAGTGCTGTAACTTCATCATAAAATGTCTCTTGCTGTAAAGCCTTGACAATGAACCGTATAGAATCTTCTCTGGTTGTCGGTTGAGCTTTACCATTCAAAACGAACAATCTAACAAAGGTTTTCAAAGTTAAAATGGCACGTACTAGTCTTTGCCATGAAGAAAAGTGTTCAAATCTAGAACAACCAATACTTATATCTCTTTCAACGCATGTTTTCATAGTTCTTATCTCACTATCTTCATCAGGTGACATGAGCGGAAATGAAGCTGACTCAATCATTGCGTCGTCTAATTGAAAAAACGAAGCACTTGGACCTTTCAACCACTTACTGTTCTCAAGTTCTGCAGCAATTACAGATCGTGTTGCGTCATCTGCTGGATTCCTTTCGGATGGAACGTATTTCCACTGAGTTGGTTTTGTAACCTTTCTAATCTGATCCACTCGGTTTCTGACATAAACATAGAACCTC
This sequence comes from Modiolus philippinarum, assembly GCA_002080025.1. NCBI lineage: Eukaryota > Metazoa > Mollusca > Bivalvia > Mytilida > Modiolidae > Modiolus > Modiolus philippinarum. The sequence goes on from MJUU01026688.1 coordinate 23,629, forward strand.
TTCGTTTCGTTGTAAATATAGCCCAACGTAACTTTGCTGTCTGTGAAAAACGTAATAGTTCTAAATTCAATACCAAGTTCATCTCGAATGATTTGAAAAATCTCAACACCAAGTACTGCCGCACACAATTCTAACCTTGGTATTGTGTGTCCATGTTTCGGTGATACTTTGGCCTTGCCTAAAACGAATCCAAAGTCTGGTTTTCCTTCATTATTTACAGTTTTTATGTATGCCACAGCGGCAACCGCTTTCTCTGAAGCATCTGTGAATATCAAAAGGTCTCTACTATCAATCTCGGTATGATCCTGTGAATACGTTCGAGGAATATTTATCTATTCTAAAAGCTTCAAGGAATCTGTCTAGGCTTCAAATTTTTTCTGAAATTCGTCGGGTAATGTCTGATCCCATTCATATCGTTCGGTCATTGCTTCACGCAATAAAAGTTTTCCAGCTATTATCACCGGAGCGGCAAATCCGAGGGGGTCATAAAGCCCATTTATGATAGATAATGCACTGCGTCTAGTGAACTGTTTCTCTTCCCGTGACACGTTGAAAGTAAATGTATCTAACTGAAGGTTCCAACAAACTCCGAGACTTCTCTGCATTGGAATACTTTCATCGTGATCTAAATCTATTTCCTTTAGGTCCCTAGCTAAATCATTCTTGTCAAAGGCTGATAACACTTCGCTTGAATTTGAACAGATTTTGTGAAGACGTAAATTTCCTGTTTCCAAGAGAGCATTTTGAGTCCTTTGAACTATACTGATCGCTTCGTCTGTGGTGTCATGTGAAGATAAGGCATCGTCAACATAAAAACTTCTATATATATAATCCTTAACATCAGCACCATGAGTTTTTTCGGCTAAATCAGCAGTTTTAAGCAAGCCTAAAGTTGCTACAGCTGGACTAGGTGTGTTTCCGAAAACGTGGACTTTCATCCTATAGTCAACTAATTCCTTAGTCAAATCGTTATCCTCGTGCCAAACGAACCTTAAAAAGTCTCTGTGATCATCACGAACATAAAAACTATAAAACATTTGTTGAATGTCAGCGATCACTGCAATTTTGTTTGTCCTAAATCTCATAAGAACACCCAACAAATTGTTTGTCAAATTCGGTCCTGTAAGTAAGACATCGTTAAGTGAAAGCCCATGAAACTTAGCTGAAGAGTCAAACACCATCCTTATATGATCTTTCTTTTTGGGGTGGTAGACACCAAATAGTGGTAAGTACCAACATTCTGAATTCGGTTCTAATTCTGGAGCACGTTCAGCGAGTCCATTATCCAAAAGAGCCTGCATGAACTCTAAAACACGTGCTCGTTTCAGAGGATCTCTTTGAATAGAAATGTCAAAACCCTTAGCTCTATTCAAAGCCTGTGTTCGATTGTTTGGTAATGACTTACGATTTTCCTTGAAAGGAAGAGGAGCTACCCAACTATGACTTTCATCACGTTTCATTTCAGTAGACATTATTTCCATGAATCGTTGATCTTCTACAGAAAAGGTAGGTTTGTTATCGTCCTTTGTAGTTCTAAACAAGATATTATCTTCTTCAATATTTGTAACTTGTATTTACTGTCACATGGAGGCAACCTTGACGTACGCCTGAGCGAAAGGTTGGTGTGGTTGACCAGTCTTCTGATCCAAGATATAGTGAGCAGGTACTAGATCACGGCCTATGATATTTTAGCTTCAGGATCTAATGGAGGTAAGTAATTAGCTATTGGCGCAAGATGTTCGTAGTTTTCAGCAACTTCACAGGTAGGTATCTCATTTCTATTATTAGGAATTGTATTACACTCAACGAGAGTTGGAAGTTCAAGTTTATTTTGTCCATCTAAAGAACTTACAATAAATCCGTTGGCACGTCTGCCAGTCATTGTTACTTTACCACTACAACTATTCAAATAATATTGTTTTGGCTCTACATCGATTTCGAAATGTTCTAAAATGTCACTGTGTACTAGAGACGAATTACTCTGTTCATCTAGGATAGCATATACACGCATTCTTGAGTCTGGATTGTCCACGTGAAAAATGTCAACCAATACTATTTTTGCACATGATTTCCCTATTCCATTTCTGCATATTTCTGTGCATGATGTCGTCACATTTAGGTTAGAATTACTACTCTCCTCGCCATAACTCTGAGGACTCGCTGTTGCATGAGATATTTCCACTGGCGCTTCACTTGTTTTAAACACATGCATTGCAGTTGTATGAGATGTCTCGTTACATTCTAAACATTTAACTTTAGCTTGACAGTCTTTCCTGAGATGTTTGCTGATACAACATTTAAAACAAATACCGTTCTGTTTTAGCAACGATTTCCTTTCATCAATAGTTTTGTGCCTAAAGGCACGACATTCGTTTAACGAGTGATTAGCTTTGTGAATAATACATTTCAGAACGCTACTTTCACTACTCACTGAAGTTTTCGAAACGGATATACTAGGGTGTTTGTTCTTGTTCCTGAATTCACTGTTATTACCACTTAATTCAAAATCGAAGCTTGGATCGTTCATAATTTCTGCCATTTCGTGAACAAAGTCAAAAAAGAACTTAAAAGGTGGAAAAAGCACACTCTGAGTACGTTTGTAGTTAGCTGCGCGGTCATGCAATTTACCTTGTAATCCACTAGGAAGTTTCGAGACAATGGGGTTTACCCCAGTAGCCGTGTCAAATATACTTAATAGACATGAATATTTGGGATTTTCCTTTGCAGCAAGAATCTCTGACAGAATATCCGAAAGTTCAAACATTTTACCTTTGTCTTTATAAGTTATCTTATTAACAGAATTTAACTTCTTTTTCAGCGCACATTCAACTCTTTCAGGTGATCCGTAACGAAGGTCTAAACGTTCCCATGCAGACTGAAGCGCTTTATCTGGATTGCTGGCATTGTAATTTTTAATACTAATCATTTGCTTGCTAGAGTCATGTCCAGTGTATTGAATCAGTAAATCCATCTCTTCCATGGCAGACATACCATACTCACTTGCCACATACTTGAATGTCTCCTTCCAAGACAAATAGATCTCTGGGCGTTCATCAAACTTACGAAGTCTATCTTTGAGAATATCTTTCTTTACAATGTATTTTGCTATCTCGACCTTATCGTTGTTGTTCGTCCTCTGTAAATGCCGGGCACCTGAATAGGTTTTCAGGGGCTTTGGCTACAGAGCTGCCGGGCGCGTCCCCAGGTGGTGGATAGGGGAATGCCCTGTCTTTGCGGGGTAGTCAGGTCATAATACGGAAAGCCTGACCGCGAACCATTGTAGCCAAACTGTGTGGAGAAACGCCACGCTCCATGCAGTATAAAGACCCCTTCTATATTTCTCTAAAGAGAGCAGACGCACTGGGTGTCGTATAGAAGGCTAAATTTCTTGCCCCTACCCATTTCTCCCCTTTTCCAGTGGCAATCAAAAGTCGTTGCCCCGGTTGTCCCTTCCACCTTTATCTCTTTCTTCTTTTACTTACAATTTGTTTTGAATTGATTAACTTGTTCTCGTCCTGATATAGCTGAAATATTGCTCATTGGACGTTAAACTCTAACTAATCAATCAATCAATCGTTGTTGTTCGTGTCAGGCTGATTTCTGGTATCTAGAGTTTACAGTGTTAGTATAATTTATTATATTGTCATTTATGTTATCCTGTATAACTGTTTGTTGTGGTGGGATATTCTGCCTTTTAGCTGTGTCACTCACTACTGAATGTTCACTAACACGGTATGGATCAATAGTATATCGATCATCACCCTTTCTTGAGTCTAATATGTCATTTTGATTAGTAACATATTTCTCAGTTAATTCCTGTCCTATTTTGTCTACTTCAGAATTATGTCCTTTCTCTGGCTCTGATTCATTCTCCAAGGCCATTAATCCGGCCATTTCGACTGCAGCGTCCTTCCTAGCTGACAATCCTTTCATTTTAGCTTCCAATTGTGCCTTTTGAATTATACATTTCGCTTCATACTCAGCTTGTTCATTCATAAGTTCCGATTCTTCTTTCAGGAATCCTAGTTTCTTTCGTGCGGCCTCTGCCTTTAGTCCCTGACGCATTAGTATAGAACTGCCTGAACTTGATCTCGACGACGTACCATAAGACGTTGATGCCCTTTTCGAAGATGTTCTTCTAGCTTTCAAAGACGGATCCCTTTCTCTGGTGACTTCAGCTTTCAAAGACGGATCCCTTTCTCGGGTGATTTCAGCTTTCAAAGACGGATCCCTTTCTTTGGTTATCACAGATGTTCGTACCTCTACAGGTTTAAAGTCTTGTAATATTTTTTCCACCTTTTGAACAAGTGCATCTCGAACAGTAGAGTGACTTGCAAGCTCAAGTTCTGCATCCAGCGTTCTTGAGCGTTTTAAAAAGTCTATAAATTCATTAGATTTACACATATAAGTTTCTAAAGCATTGTCCAGAAGACTTAAGGTGAGTTTCAAATTGTCCTCGTCACATTGTTCTGACGTTATAACAAGACAATGTTCATTTATTTCCCTCGATGTGCGGGTTAAGACTCTGTTGTGTTTATCTATTGTTGACAAAAATACTTCATGTCCCTTTTGTGTCATTGAACGCAATCTCGGTTCTGATTCACCATAATTGAAATCCATGCTGATAATAAATCTTTTCACTGTGACTGCCTGGGAGCAGCGCAGATAAACCACTGTGAAACTTAGCGTTAGGAACTAACAAGCCATACTTTTAATGTTTTACTGTATTTAATCTTGCACGTAATTGGTGAAAAGCTACAAAATAAAGAAATTTACAATGTTTTAAAGTCAGTTAAATCTGCATGAAGTTCAATAGATTAAGCCATGGTTTTAACAGTTCAAAACAGTGTAAACTTTGTATCACTACGGTAAAAACCAGTTCAGTACAATGAAAACACATGTATGAAACGCTACGGTAATAACCAGTTAATATGATAAATGTATAACTAAGTAATACACAAAATATTCCAACGAAAAGCAATTTTTCTATTGTCGCATGAGTCCCCCGTGAAATTCTCACTGTCCATCAATTATCATTTCATCGATTAACACCTGAACAACCGTGACATTTGCAGGCTATAATTAAACATGTTGAAGTCGGTGAAATAAGAGATTTTCATGAAATAATGTAATCTAATTAAGCTAGTTAAATTTAACATGTGTACAGTAAATATAAATGTATTATTGTGCTTACATTGTGGCATCAGATGAATCTCTCCAGATAGTTTAAGCGTGTGATTTCACAACAGATCATTCTAACAATGGGTCAAATCCGGTTTTATTATCCGGACGGTAAACAAATATAAAATATACATTTTTGGCTATCGTGGACACAACACCAATATCAACTAACACAACTTTCAATGTCTTACCCTTATACTGGTATGACCATCACACTATCATCTAACTAATATCAACTTCAACACAACTTCCAATATCATACCCTTATACTGGTATGACCAACACACTATCATCCTTCTAATATCAACTTCAACACAACTTCCATTGTCTTACTCTTATACTGGTATGCACTAACATCCAATTAGTATCAACTTACACAAATTCCAATGTCTTGCCCTGAACTGGTATGACCATCACTTTAACATCCAACCATTATCTATTTACACAACATCCAATGTCTTACCCGTTTACTGAGATAACCCTAACACCTAACATTGCACTCACATCAACTTTAACACAACTTCCTATGTCTTACCATTATACTGGTATGACCATCACACTAATATCCAACTAATATCAACTAACACAACTTCCAGTGTCTTACCCTTATATTGGTATGACCATTACACTATCAT
>MJUU01026688.1:40354-55633 GCA_002080025.1 Modiolus philippinarum
GACTTCCGCTTCCGGTCACGTGACTTCCGCTTCTGGTCACGTGACTTCCGTTTTACCTCACTTCCGTTGACGTCACTTCCGGTGATCCACCACGATCCACCACCAAAATTAATAAGCGAAAACCACCTATATACTACTTGTGTCTTAGTTGTTATCTACAACTGGAGTTTGGAAATAATCTAATAGTGTTTCTTATTGTTGTTGTTGGATTAATTTATACTTCTGCAAATGAATACTTACGCTGAAAAGTACAAAATATGTAACATTTAAATCTCATAAATAATAAAAAAAGAATACCAATACTTCCCACTTTTAATGCTATTTTACTTTCTTCATGTTCTAAAGATTCTTTATTATTTAACTTTGGAATCGAAGAATTTCCTTTTCTTCTTTTTTAGATTTTATTTTTGATAGGTTCGACTGGATAGGAGGCTAGCTCAGGTGAATTTTTTTTTTTTTTTATTCCATCTAATTTATCTAAAGAATGAGAAACTTGTTCAACATGTTTAGTATTTATATTATTATACTTTACTATAGAATCTATTGTAAAAATAATTCTAATATTTCTACAGGTAATTGCGTGTAAGCCAAATAACTCTTCGGGAAATTGCGCGTAGGCAAAATAACTGTTCGGGAAAATGCGCGTAGGCAAAATAACTAATTTGAATAAGGCGCGCTTTAGCATGTCGAACAAATGACTAGTTATTTCCCTTGTCGTCAATGACGACAGTGTAAACGTAAATAAACATGGATGTCAATCGGTTCGGGTGTAGCACTGACAGGGAGCGATTCCAGATAAAAACAAAAATTTCATAAATCCTAACCAATCCTACAACAGTATGCTCTTTCTACAGATAAAAGCCCCGGAGTTCGATAGTTACAGTATTGAGGAATAACTGTTTAGTGGATATCCAGCATATGAACTTGCTCACGGTCGCGGTCTAAAAAAACACATTAGTTTACAATCAACTCCAGATTTCTCCGATATTCCTTTTAATAGTTAATTAATCTGTTCTCTTCCAGGAAGGGAGCAAGTCCCTGTGATGAAAGACAATATACTAACGCATGATGCAGTATTCAAATCATTCCTTTTAGTTTTTAGACATTTTTCATTTGATAAAATCAAACACCCTTTTCAGTTTTTAGTTCAGTATAATAATACAGTTATGGCCTTTAATTGACTTCAGATAATATCCAAAATTATTTAATCTCGATAATCTTCAGATAATATCCAAAATTATTTAACCTACGGACCTCAGAAAAATAACCTTTTCTCGATTAAATAATTATAGATATTACCCTCAATTAAAGGCAATAATTGTATATTATCATTAAAGCCTAGTTTTTTTATTTTCTGTTGCGATTACAATTTTGTTATTATAACCAACAATTGCTCCAATTTGTAATCTCATATCACTTGGAGACATATAACCGAATACCACAAACATAATCAACTTTACTTCTTTTGTATTTTAAAACATTTTAACGATTTGTTATCTGAGTGGGTAAATCTATGGGACTATTAATAGCAACTTGAACGTTTGCTAAGAATTGTTTTGAGCATCGAATCCTGTACCTATTTTTAGTATATCTACATGTGTTTGAGATTGTGCTCCTAATAAACCCATACAAACGTTGAAATACTTCCATTAATACGCTCAATGCCCACTTTTGTAAAACCTTCTGAATTGTCTAGTATAAATGTTGTCAAAGCCATACTTATGTCTATTGAATGATGAATTGAGCCATTTATATTTAATAATGGTTTATTCTGAGAATGATTCATTCTATATTCAGCGCTTGGTTGATATTATTGTTTCTGTCTTCAATCTGTACTAGGAGAAACATGGAATTCATCACATAATTTTTGATATGCAGCTTTGTCATATGGGTTTGTAATAACAAAAAGAAGAATCCGTTGGTAAAGGTGATTTAAGTTCTTTTAAGATTCTTGCAATACAATAATATAAATGAAACATACAAATCTTTGGGTAAGATTTGAACGGATGTTTTAATTGTGGTCATTTTAGGAAACACCACATCCTTTACTTGCACATCAGACTGCAAAGTTTAACTGACATTGCCAACAATCAAACGAAGAATGAAGCCATGTATTCAATGGTTCGTTGGTGTGTAATAGTGGTTTGATATTTTTGAAATAAATCAGGGAAAGTTGTTTTGAAGTTCTCTTTTTGATTTAGAAATATTGTTTGTTTGACAAGATTTATATCTTTTTCAGAATATTTATCGTTAGAAGCTGAATATGGTGCATTAGTGTTGTATTTAAATTTTTTTTGTTATCATTTTTTATATTAAAAAATGGGGCCAACTTCCCTTTTAGTCATACCATACTATTTCAAATATGGATAAGAAAATAAACTTACAAAAATACATCGATAACAGAGACGGGAATAAACTAAAATCTATATCATATTGCGTATGTTGGTATAATATTTCAGCTGAACATATACGAAATACTGGAGAGAAAGCTATAAAGATTATAGATGGTTATTATAGTTTCAAACAAATAGCGGATGAATTTCTAAAAGAAAATATTTTATTATCAGTAAATGAAAAAAATGGTATTGCTTTATTTACCATGCCTGTTGAATTAAAGATTAATAAAAGTTGAAATATATGTTAGGATTTGGTAAACAACGTATATTTGAAATTAATGAAAAAATATCATGGAAACAGACCCATAGATTTTGCTATTTATAAATCATTATATGTACATTTAGAACAAGTAAGCACTTCTTATAATCATTTCGATGGTATTCCCAGTACATTATTGTCTGTTATTCCAGTCGAGAATAAAGAGTTTGGAGATGTTATAACAACGAGATTTGAGCATTCGGAAAATAAGCGTTTGGTAAATGATGTTATAACATAATTTAAATTATAAATTGGAGATGAGAATAATAAGAAGATATTTAATCATTTACCAATTAATTGTGTTTTAGAAATTATCGAATGAACATGAGGCTAGCTTAATAATTTATATAATAAAATGAGTACATTTGGTGTTAAGAAAAAAAAAACACGTGGATGCATCGAAAATATTAAAAATGAAGAACGAGCTTCAAGAAATGTATATGAATAGTAATTTATTATTCGACAACATTATAAATATACCGGACAGAACAACAATAAGTATATTCTCTGGAATTGATGGTTCACTGAAGCTGAATCAAATGCTTATTTTTGGTACTGGTGGTAGTGTTTACCTAATGAACTTTCCAGGACAGATATTAGGTATTACAACAAGTTTGAAAACAGGTAAAAATGGTTTAACTGTCATAGTGAATGTTAATGATAACTTAACTTGGCATGGAATAGAATTGGATAATTCTATTTATAATTATAAAAATTCTGATACCCCTTTAAAAGTTAAGGCTGGAGATAGAATAAGTTTTATTAGTAAAAGTGATAGTTCCTTATGTATTAATACTCTAGTATCAGTGGTAATTGAATTATTTTATGATTTCATTCAGAGACAATTTTTAATCCTTAAAATGTCGGCTTACGGAGAAAAATCAAACCCTTACAGAAAAATAAGAGAATCTCGTGGTGTGCAAGGAATTCTTCAAAGAGTTGTACTAACTAATAATCCTTCAACTATTGACAAAAATCAACAGTTATTAGTGATTTCCTACTCTAAGTTATAATAATATTATTGTTCCTGGAACAACCAGATTAGCTTTTGAAATAGAAATTGAATCTAAACATGCAAAATCAACAGTTTATCAAAACATAGGAAGAGCAATAGCTAAAAAAACAACAATTCGTATAAGTGGGAATGAAATTATGTCAGTTGAAGATAATGATCTTTATCATTGTTATGTTGATTTATGGAAAACCACAAAACAACGTGAAAATATGGTATACCAAGGATTTGGTAAAACAAATATCTTAAAACATAGAGATGGAGCAGGATATGCAGCACCAAATGCAGAAGATCAAGCTATATCAGATGAATATAAAAATAGATTTTGTATTCCACTTGATTTTGAAATGTTAGAAACACATATACCCTTTTACAAAGCTGGTTTTGGTGATAAAATTTAATATAAGCTTACAATCAATGATTATATCGAAGTTATTCATTCAACTGATGCAGATGCAAAATATAAGTTAAAAACATTTGCTTAGAATTTAATATGGTTTCTGACATTGAAGTAACAAGTCAAATAAGACAACAGATTGATGGTAAAATGATCATCTTATATGACAGAATATTAAGACACAGAAAAATAACCAAAAGAAAATCTGATACATTTTGGTACATTAATCTAAATGTCCCAGCTAGAAGTATTAACAGGTATTTTAATGTTATTTGAAGATCCAGAAAGAACAAGCACTGAAACTTATTATAATCCCAAAATAGCAAAAGTAGAAATGACAAAAGAAGGTGCTCTAAATCAATTATACAGTCAAAAAATGAAAGCATATCAACAATTGGATGAAATAAATGGATTATTTGCTCTGAATTCAAAACGTAATAAAACAACAAATAGAGTTTTAAAGGATATAATTATGTTTTTTCTGATACAACTGTAGGAAAATACTTAACAAATAATTTTGTTTTATGGTTAGATTTACGTTCAACCGATGATAACTCACTACACGGTTCAGGTAGAAGACTTGAAAATGCATCAGAAGGTATTACCATCCAAAAAACAAAAAAAGCAGGAGCTGATAAATCAATAAATATTTATCTTTTTGTAATACAAGACGCACAAATTAATTTTTAAGATTGAAGATTTAAAGAAGTAAATTATTAAGTGAGCAGAGCGGGAGTTTTTCTCCCTCCGGTTGAGAGAGCAGTTTACTTTATTTATTAAAAAATGGAGGAATCTCCTTTTAGTCGGGAAGTACCAAAATATGCCCATTGTGCTAATATATGTGGTCAAACTGGTTGTTGTAAGACTGAGTTTGTTCTTAATTAATTAGAAGAGAAATATTGTCAAGTTTTTAATTATATTGTTATACTTTGCCCAACCACTCAATGGAACAAAGCAAACAAAAACCGTGAGCAGATTGGTGATGTTAAAAACCAAAAACAAAAAAAAATGTAATAATTGCTAATCCTATTGTTAATGAAGAAGAATAGCTACAAGATCTGCTAGGAATGTTCTTTAAAAAATATGCTGGTCATCCAACATTATACATCATTGATGATTGCAGTGCAACGAAAGAACTAACAAAGAAAAAAGATATGCTGTCTAAACTTGCATTTTCAGGAAGACACGCAGAACAATCAGTATGGGATATAATTCTGTGTTAAAAGACTTAAGAGAACAAACAAAATGGTTATGTATGTTCTACACAAAAGATAGAGATAGCTTTGATAATTGTCTAAGAGAAAATGATGTTATTCCTACTTTGGAAGAAAGGCAGAGAATAAAGGAAGAACTTAAAAAAAAGAAACATCGTAAATTAATATTAAAGACAGATCAACCTACAGATTATTGGTTACTTGATTGATTTTTTTAGAAATGCTTAAACAATGCTTAACTTATGATTAAGTAATGCTTAAGAAATGCTTATAGCAATATCTAAGTTATATAACAAAAAATAGCAATAAAAAGCAATGCTATTGGAAATACTAACAATTACAACAAACACTGCAGCATTATCATTAGTTGAATATGTTGTATTTATTTTTTTTTAATCAAAAATAAAATATATAAAATGAACGCTGAAGAATTAAAAAGCGAGCAAAGCATTGAAAACATAGATAATGATGATGATGACGAACAAGAAAAAAAAAAACGTCAGCGATTATCAGCCGTTTTTGCTGTTGGGGGAGTAAGCAATATTACAACTGTCAGACATTGATACAATGACACCAAAACAAATAAAAAAACTATATCGTAAATATGAAGCAAGATAAGGAGCTAGTATGACCAAGATATTAGGAAACTCTTTTATTAGTTTATATGTTATGGGTGTATCAAAGTCTTTCAATGTTGTTAATCCACCAAAGTTAATGCAAGACTTAGAGGAAGATCCTTTTATTAATCACGCTAAATAACATATATTGTGAACTGTACTATAGATATAGATATGGAATGTATCTTGCTCCAATGTTAACAACAGCAAGACATATTAATTTTCAAAAGAAAAATGAAAATATTGACATAAAAATGACGAGTGAAAATGAATCACCCCCGAAAAAAATCCAAAACGAGTAGCTGCTGGTGCAGAAGCAAAAAAAAAATAAAATCTGAAAATATCGAGCGAGTGAAAAAGAAAGAAACTGGCCCATTTGAATTAAATTAAGCGAAGCGAGTCAGTTTCCTTCATAATTAAAAAAAAATAATATATAAAAAATTCAATACCAAAAGACGGAAAACAAATTGCAAATATGTTATACCATGCTGGAGTGGAAACATTGTTAACAGCTGGATAAGCAGAAATAGGTAAAAAGATATTTAAGAGATCAACACCAAAAGTTGATTATAATATGAGTGATATTAGAATGTTATCCATTGATATATTACTTGCAATGACACCAAAAGATATGTTGGTTAAGCAAGGTATTATACATGCTGATATTATGAAGTAAATTAATATTTATAAAATGGCATGTTCATTAGCAATGGTGTTAGGAAGAGCAATAACAAACGCCTTTACTTTTTCAGGTAGTATTTTTTTTTATTTTCACATATGGGTAGTAATGCAAATGAAAAAAAAAATAAACATGATACAGCAATATAAAAATTAGAAAAAGAAACAGCAGAATGGAATAAAAGAAGAACTCAAAGATTAGATTTTATTAATGAACAAATCATGCTGTTCAAACTTTTGATAATGTTGATCAAGCTATGAGAGAATATAATTATGTTACAGGTTAACAATTTGAAAGAACACAGGTATTAATGTTGTTGCTTTACCTTCTTTTGTATTACACGATTGACAAGCTGCTCCTCTTTATTTACCTGAAAGATGATTATGTTCTCTTACTTTATTATATGTTTCACTTTGTCTTTCACAATTATTACAATAGTAGTCGACTGAGCTAGTCTCACATCCGTTCGGAATGTATTTCGCTTCGTTCGAAAAGGAGATCCCTCCATCAAATTGAAATTCCTCATCACAATATTGACAACATGTTCTTTAATCAAATTCTTTTTTCACAAATGTCACATTCCATTGCTTCTTTAAATTAATCTTCTTCATACTTATTTAATATTGTTTTTTTTCTGTTCATTAAGGTGGATTTTATAATTTATTTCTTTAAATATCTTGAGTACTTTTTCTACATAATTTTCTACTGCATCATCAACAAATTTTGTTGCTTATATACGTTTGGGTAATCTCAATGAACATAGATACAATAACTATTAGGTTTCTGTTTTCGTATTAGATTTGTATATGATTCATCTGGATTTGGTTGAGTTGTTTATATTGGAATATTATCTGATTCTAATCAGAATAGATTACAAAATGTAAATTTATTTTTAAAATAATAAATTTGAAATTTAAGAATATTTTTTCCATGTTTAGGCATTTTAATCGGTTTATTACATTCTTTAAAGGCAGATTAAAAACCCATTGGTTTTGTTTTATTCTCATCATATTCATATAAATATTATATTAATTACATTTAGTACAGATTTTTCCTTCTGTCATTTTTTAAAAAAACAATTTTGGTTAATAAAATGGTGCGTCCAAATCTAACAAATAAATTAGCAGATGAATCACATCATAGGGTTGTAAAATCTTTTCCTAAAAGACATGTTTATGTTCATTCAATAGACCAGACATGGGCAGTTGATTTGATAGATACGCAACAATATTCAAAACAAAATAAACACAATACATATTTATGAGCACTTAAATATGGTTGGTTAATTCAATTGAAAAATAAAACAGGAGTAAGTGAAGCATTTAAAACATTATTTAAAGAAAGAAATCCAATGTATATTTGGTCAGATAAAGGATCTTAACTTTATAATCGACAAGTAAAAGAAATAATAAAAAGATAATAACAAAAGTTATATTCAGCTGAGAATGAAGAAAAATCTAGTGTAGTGGAACGTTGGATAGGAACAATGAAACAATATATGTATAAATAATTTACTGCCAATAAAACATTTATATATTATGATATATTAGATAAATTAGTTAAAAATTATAATAATACAGTACAGTACAGTGTCAGTAACAGTGTATAAAAATTCATATCCAGAAAAAGAAGAAAAAGAAAAAAAAAACAAACAAAATTTAAAGTAGGAGATAGAGTAAGAATCACAAGAAGAAAGGTCAATTTGAAAAGGGTTTTTCATCTCGGTGGACCAGAGAAATGTTTGTAATTGAACAAGTTTTAAATGCAAATCCTGTTACTTATGAAATGATTTATAAGGCGAAGAAATTAAAGATGGTTTTTATGAACAAGAATTACAGAGTAATAAGTTTTAGATATTACCAGAACAATAAAATATTTCCAATATTTAAACTCTACAGCAATTAGAATTGTAAGACACGGAAAATTCCCTAATCACTTTCTTGTTTGGTTTCAAATCTAGCTTCTAAAGTTTCATATTGGACTTGCTTAGTAGCAGTAAACACTTGCATAGTTACGATAAACACTTGCATAGTTACGATCAGCACTTCCATAGTTGCAGTAAACACTTGCTTAGTTGCAGTAAACACTTGCATAGTTACGATATGAAATGAACCAGAAAAACTTAAATCATTACTTAACAGTCTGGTATAAAAATCAATAATACCTCACATTACCTCAGATTACTAAATTTAACAGTCAATTCATGTAAACATTCTCTTTACAATCAATGATATTATGAATAAATTTAATTTACATCGATTAACCATTATTTTTTAACTGAGAGAATAAAGAAAGCTAAAGAAGAATTTGGGGATAAAAACAATAGGCAAATCTGGTTAAAATTAAAAAAGACAAAAACAAAAAGTAAGTGCAAAAAGTAAACTAAAAAAATTCACAGCAAAAGCAAAAAATACATATTAGAAAGAAGAAAAAACAATATTGGAGATAAACAAAAGTGAATTACTTTCTGAATGGAATAGACTTGGAGTACTTGTTAGGCAAGATAGTAATTAAGGTGAGTGTTTTCCCTTACCATGTTTTTTAAGAAAATAATTTATTTATAAACATTTTTTATTGTGTATTTTACAGTTGTATTATAGCAATTTATCCACTGCTATATGTTTACAGTAACTAATAAACATGTTATGACAACGTCACCTAGACAACATTTAAACATATTCTTAACAATCATGCAACAATTTACAATGATCGATTTAGTCTATTCAAAACACATGTCCTATTAAATAAGATATTGTAATCAATGTGTCTTTAGAATTACACACTTCAATAACTTAACTTACCAGACCAATACAGAAATTTACCAAAAAAAAAAAAAAAAAAAANCACATTTTCACATTTACTGTTTCTCGAAAAGAATACTATAAACGCTAGTAGTGGCGGGGAGGGGGGACCTGCGAGTAGTGAAAAACAAATGGGGATGCGCTGAACTAGCTCAGTACCTATACTACTAATGAGTCAAAGAGACAACGAGCCAAAGAGTAGAAATAACAACTCAAAGCCACCATAAGATCTTCAATGAATGCTGAGTAAACCCAAGTCCCAATGGCAGGTCGTAGTCCTCTCCTAAATGAAGAGTAATCACGTTCAGCGAAATAAAGACCATTCTAGACTCATATTGACATAAAGTAAACTAAGTAGAAAAGACAAAACACAAGGGGTAATAAATTTTCTGACTTAGGACAGGCGCCAACATGTGGCGGTGAGTTTAAACTAGTTTTATTGGGCCAAAACCTTCCCGATATAGATAATTTGATAAATAAAAAAAACGTTCGTAAAAACAGTAAAATTCAGTTAGCAACAGGACTGAGCAGATTGCGAAATGAAACCAGTGCATGTATATGGAGACAAACTTATTCAATAAAGTAGACAATTGAAACTCTATGACTTCGTTTTCTGTTTTGTTATCCATTCTTTTGACGAAGAGGTGTGAAATGGTCTAATTCCTAAAGTAAGTGAGAACCGAACCGTCAATCAAAAACGAATAATCCAAGGACAATGGCAACATCGGAACAAAAATGAAACAGACAAAACATGAGATCGACACAGAACAGAAAAACCTATGGGTGAGATCAGGTGCACCGGTAGAGTAAGTATCTCCTGCTTCTTATAAGACACCCGCCGTGTTGAACATGTCAAATCCGGTAGTAAAGTAAAATCTGGTAGAGGAAACAACAATTAAGGTTTCAAGGGAAAGATATGTTGTCTGGGAAACAGGTATTCCATAGCGGTCCACAAGAGGGGGATGTCGACCACAAAACGACTGGAAGGATGACTTCAAGTTTTGGGTAACAAACCCTTGTTGAAGTAGTCTATTTGTGAGCAACCGGGCTCTACCAAAGAAGTCACTGTATCGAACACAGGCTCTTGAATAGCGAATGAACTGGGAAATGTAAACTCCATATGCCGGCGCTGTTGGGGTGTTGCTGGAAAGAAAAGGGAAGTTAACTTTTGGAAAGGTGAAGTCATCTCGTTTTTCGTACAGCTTAGTTTGAAGTCTACCTCTGTTGTCAATTTCGATATGAAGGTTAAGGAACGAGGCTGCTCTAGAAGCGTCTGTAGTATCCCTAATTTCGAGCTTATTTTGGATAGACCAGATGAAGGAAATCACCTTAGCTAGGGCTGTTTAATGACAAAATATCATTTATAAAACGGATGCTCAAATTGAAGGATTGGGCCAGTTTTTTTTATCTTATTTTGAAGAAGCTATTTGATGAATTTAGCTGCGTAAGAGTAAAGAAACAGATCGCCTGGGAGAAGCGCCCAGTTTGCGCCTAAGGAATTCCGATAGTCTGTTGAAAAGCAAGTACCCCAAACTGGACAAATATGTTGTCGATCAGAAACTCTAACATTTTAACCACTTCTTCCTCTGTATATTGTTTCTCTGATTCGGAGTCATTTTTCACAAAGTAGGCAGTAGTTTCGATTGATTGATTGATTGAATATTGTTTAACGTCTACCCAGCAATATTTCAGATATATCAAGACGAGAACAAGCTTGTTAATATATAATCACTTTGGGGTATGGAAAGGGTCATGGGACGGGAAATTCTGACTGCCACTGGAAAAGTAGGGTGATATCAAAAATGGCGGAGAATTTAGCCTTGTAGCCGATCACCTACGGACCACTAAAAAAGCTTGCTACTAGGGTTCTTTAACGTGCAGGAAGCGTGGCATTTCTTCCAACACGTGGACCTAAGTTTACATCCCATCCGAAAGATGGGTTGTGTATTTATTAATCCCGCACAACAACAGAATGGGTGCTATTCCTATATCCCAGGACCCTCAGTTGTTTCGAGAACACTACGCTTGACTTACAGTACTGTGCAACGTAGCCTTTACAGTAAAAACGATCAGTCACCCGTCATTTGTTAGTCATGGATTAGTCAGCAGTCAGCGATCAGTTAATTAACGTGACGACTTGTTATACGTCCAAGCCGTCATTTGACGAGAACCGTGACCGACGACGAAACGCCTATTCGTCCAACTCGCGTTCAGATTCGTGCATATATCACATGATATCTCAGGTAACAAATTTTACGAATTATAGATTCGTTTCACTTACATCATCAATGCATTATCGAATTAGGTCAATCCTTTTGCTGCTAATTGATAAATAAATATTGTTTTTTTATAATTTTCAAAGGGTTTTAATTTAAAAAAAAAGAAAAGAACTGCTCTATTTACGGGTGTTATTTCTCAATTTTCATGGAGTTTTAAACAGAATACTGTGTAAAGGAAACATTTTGCACTGACCAGTGCATTTGAAATAACTGCATCAACTGAAGATTTATATGTTTTTTTATCAATTTTAATGGATTTCTTAACAACAAAAAAAAGAGGAAAAATGTGAAAAAGAAAGCTTCTTGTAATAACCAAAATGAAGATTTACTGATTTTTATCATTTTTTTTCATTTTCCAGGAATTTAGTGTAAAAGTTTCGCACTGACCGGTGTTTTTGAATATTAATAAGTGATTTTTTTATTTTTCTTGAATTTATTGAAATTTTGATCAAAATAATGTGTAAAAGGAAAGTTTCTCACTGACCGGTACATTTTAATGACTAAAATCACCCCTATAAACGCGAGATCGTTAACCATTACCATGCGATCGTTAACAACAGAAGCGATCATTAACTTAATTCGGAGATGGTGTGTTGATGTTGAGTTTTTTGTTGATTTTTACAGTTTCAAATCCATAGCTTGTATAAAATCCAGACATATGTACATGAATATCTTATGTTAAAACAGTTGGACTTAAAATGTCTGGTCTTTTGAGCAAAATGTCGTTTTTAAAACTTTGCAAAGAGATCGGTAACCAAGATAATGCGATCTTTAACTAATGACAGAGCGATCGTTACCTACATTTCAGTCACAGAAAAGCGATCGTTTACACAACTGAATAATACTTCTAAGCTGTAAAAATTGAAATAGATGCAGTCTCATTTACTGAAAACGATTGAAACTTATTGTTATAAAAGTTTTCAGATAAGTTGTGCAATTATAAAACAGAAACAGCAACACTATTTCCCGTGAATTAGTCATCTTACGTATTGACAATTCGCTTAACCTCAAATATACACTTATATCGCAACGAAAGAAGAAAACTTTTCATAATAACTAAAAATCAAGTAAAGATATGTAGCAAACTCTATAATAAACGTGACACAGAAGAGCAAATATACGAAACACAAACAAACAACAAATTGAGATAAAAGGTATAACATTCAGAACTAATGCACTACAAGTGTGAACTCATATAAAACCAGAATTGACATCAAGAGGGGGAAATCATTGAGAATCATAATTATGTATTTTGATATTTCAAAAAAAAGAGGAATTCTCTTCTTCCTGTACTAGAATATTTGATAGCACAAACGTTCTTACAATGGTATATTGCTTCCTCCGTCAAAAGCCACACAAAACAATGTTCAAAGAACAAGAAAGTGTAGTAAACCGACATTCGAACTTCACAACAACCCATTCAACAGATACAACTATATATGAGAAAACTAGGTGAACACGTCAACTTGAACTCTCTATAAGGGGCGCTGACTTGGCAAACACCTCCGCATACATCCCCATTTTCAAAATAAAACATGTTAACACGAGCAAAACCTGCACGCAATTGTAGAATTTGGTCCATTTTTAGTCCCACCTACCGAAATTTTGGAAAATTTCTTTTTTCGTTCAAGTTTTTCTTTCAGTTGCTTCAAAATGTTGACAAAATACCTTCAAGTTATAAAAACGAGGTATCAAATAATTGCTTATTACATAAGCTTCACGAAGAACCCAGGTGTTTAAGATTTCTGTACCCAATACGTTCAATAGCGCAATTAAACGTACCCCTATCCCAACGAAATATTGACGAAAAAACTGATATGTTCATTGAAATTGCGTAAGTTTGATGGTCTAGGGAACCCGAAGTGCATCTCAATTCCTGATTCTGAAAATTGTTTTTAGCTTTTCAATCTATTTTCTTCAATATGAAATAGGTTAAGACAATGTTAACATATTTTAAATGACCAAAATTTTATTTTCAAATACACCAAATGCAGGGATCTTTGAATAATTTCATTTTTGAATAAGGTTTTTCTTTCTTTTGCCTAATGTCATATTTAGTAAACAAATGTCATTTAAAAAAGGTATCAAATGAAAGCTTATTATATTAGCTTTACAACAATAACAAATAATTGCCGTTTTTGGGTAATGTATACATCATATATCAATAAAACTTACCCCTACCCCAACAAATTTACTCTAAGATTGTTAATTTTCTGTCTATTTTCGCATAAAAGTAAGTGAGAACCCAACCGTCAATCTAAAAGCGAACAATCCAAGGACAATGGCAACACCAGAAACAAAAAAGGCAGAAAAAAACAGAGTAACAACATGGGTACAGCACAGAAAAAAAAATGAAGACACTCACACACAAAGATGAACAACACGGACCCAATAAAAGAACCATGGGTGAAATCAGGTGCACCGCTAGAGTCAGTATCTCCTGCTTCTTATAAGACACCCGCCGTGTTGAACATGTCAAATCCGGTAGTAAAGTCAAATTCGGTAGAGGAAACAACAATTAAGCTTTAAAGTAAAAGATATGTTGTCATGTGGGAAACAGATATCCCGTAGCGGTCCACAAGATGATGATGTCGACCGTAAAACTTCTGGAGGGATGACTTCAAGTTTTGGGTAACGTACCCTTGTTGGAGTAGCCTATTTGTGAGCAACCGGGCTCTATCAAGGAAGTCACTGTATCGAAAACAGGCTCTTGAATAGCGAATTAGCTGGGAGATGTAAACTCTATATGCCGGCGCTTTTGGGATGTTGCTACAACGAAAAGGGAAGTTTACTGTTGGAAAGGTGAAGTCATCGCGTTTGTCTTACAGCTTAGTTTGAAGTCTCCCTCTGTTGTCAATTTCACGGTGAAAATTACCAGAAGACGCAAAATGTGTGTTGTATAGGACACTGTTGCATAAATTATATTATGATTTTATATTTAATAGCCATTTGTTGACTTAAACTCAATATTTTGCCCGAAATTGGTGAGAAATGGGAATTTTCAACATTTTAGAATTGTCCACTGCTAAATCGTTATATATGCCAAATCTGGAGGATATTTCTGCAACTATGCCAATTAATTGTACCAAGCGACATATTTTGTAAATCTCACCCCTACCAAAACCAATTATCCTTGAAATTTTCAATGTTTTGTCTATGTTCACATAAAAATAACCAGAAAACGCAAAACATGTGTTGTATATGACATTAATGCATTAATTACAGCAGAATGTGGCATTTCACCAGCCATTGGTCGACTAAAACTCAATATTTCTCCCGAAATTGATGGAAAATGGGAATTTTCAACATTTCAGATTTGTCCGTATTTCATCGTTAAATCGCAATATATGTCAAATGTGTAGAATATATCTGCAGATATGCCATTTAACTGTCATAAGCAATACATAAATTGTCTTTAAACATTGTTTAGAAAAACAAGGAGTGTTATATGTGACTCTAAATACCGAAAATCTTACCCCTACCCCAACAAATTTTCCCTGAAAATGGTGATTTGGTCTATGTTCGCATAATAAAACCAGAACATGCAAAATGTATGTTGTATATGACAATTACATCATGTTTTGGTATTTTAACAGCCATTGGTCTACTTCAACTCAATATCTCT
>MJUU01026691.1:696-11127 GCA_002080025.1 Modiolus philippinarum
GACTGTCATTTGACTAAGAAAATTTGTTACATCTGAAATAACAGATACTGTGTCGTTGCCCGGTGCTGCTCCGTCAGCTAGTTTATCTAGTTTAAACTTGATTAAAAAATACCCATTATACCAGTCATAAAACGAAGCCTTATCATTTATGCTAAATTTGTAGTCCGTTTTTGTTTGTTGTTGACCATTTTGTGGAGACACTATAGGAGTATCTAGTAAAAAGTTACAATACTCATATCTATCACAGAACTGTGTTCCTCTAAACATTTTTTATTACTGGATTATTATTTTTCTTTCTTGTATAAAAAAGCAGTGTCTTAAACAGGTTAAACAAGAGTCTTGAGCGTTGGAAAAAGAGTACTTATGAGATGCTTAAACCGCAAGCAACGTAAAAAATGTGAGTGAACTAAGAATCTAGCCCGTTTTACCCGTCTCAACTGTAGTGAATAACAATTGTTTATTCTCGTTAGTCCCGTAGATAGTAGTTAATACCCTTTTTGGGTGCACATTTTCCGAAAAACTTTTCGGAAAATGTGCACCCAAAAAGGGTATTAACTACTGATAAATGTCTTCCTTTTGGATGTTCCATATCATGCTCCCTATTTGAAAAATTTTCGTCATTTATTCATTTGGGTGGTTAGTACACGTTCTGGTAAAAAATCGCTTGCCCATTACCTAGATGACTTTTTATTCGCAGGAAAGAGGGGCACAAATGATTGTGCATCACTAATGGATACATTCTCAGAGGTCTGTTCAGAATTAGGTGTTCTAGTTGCTACGGAAAAGTCTAAAGGGCTAGTCACTAAATTAACATTCCTAGGTTTGGAAATTGACACATTAAATTGATATAGCATTAAGGTCATAGCTAAACATGTTGAAGGAATAAAAAATCAGATTGCAGACTCCCTTTCTCGCTTTCAGGACACCCGATTCAGAGAGTTACTTCCAGATGCAGAACCAGAACCACTACCTGTACCAAACGAATTTCACAAATTGATATCAACACTGAAATTGACAGATTAATTGAAAACTCAATGTCTGTAAGCACCAAACGTACATATCAACAATCGCTGTGTACATTTATAGACTTTCGTAAAAGCTTGTGTCTCGGTGACATTTGGCCTATACCGATAGACCATATTACTCACTTCATTGCTTATCTGTCTCTCAGTGGCTTTTCTGCATCAACTGCAAAATTTTATATTACTGGATTAAATTTTTCCATAAAATAAGAAATTATGTCGACATTACCAAGCACTTCGTGGTGCAAAAAATGATTGATGGCATGAAACGTTCAAAATCACAAGTGCGTGACTCTCGTTTACCCATAACATACGATATTCTCAAAAAAAAGATAGTTGCTATACTGCCAACAATTTGTTATTCAAAATATGAAAGTGAACTTTTTTCTGCTGCTTTCATTTTAGCATTTTTTTCCCTATTAAGGGTAGGCGAAGTTACAGTTGCAGACAATTCCACAAAACCACAACATACAATTATGGTCACAAATTTTCACAACGATGTTTTCCATATTCAGTTGCATTTACGATCCTCAAAAAATGATCAGTTTGCAAAGGGTATTGATTTGATTATCCCAAAACAGACAGAAACAGAAATTTGCCCAGTACACCATCTCAACAATTATTTAGCTATGAGACCGACTGCTGATGGCCCTTTGTTTTGTCATTATGGTGGTAAACCATTAACCAGGTACCAATTCACTGCTATCCTCAGGAAACCTTTCCCACATTGGGCACTTCAACACACATTCGTCTAGAATTGGAGGTGCAACTCATTTTGCTATGTTAGGTTATTCAAATGAAGCTATACAAACCATGGGCCACTGGAAATCAAACGCATACAAAACAAATATCCGTATACCCCAATTTTAATTTGATTGCTTTTCTTAATTGTGGTAATTTAATTACAGGATATAACTTAATATGGATCATTGGATCATCTATTGTGCGAAATGCCTTTGTTCATGCTCGAAAAAGTAAAGTTGGTATCAACCTTGGTCTCACAAGATTGGGTTTGCAAATTTTTTGGCAAGGGTATGGCGGTATGGTGGTAAATGACGTCATCACTAAAGTACGNACGTAGGGGGTAACGATATTGGTAATATCAAGGTTGGATTTCTCAGGAACAAATTAAAACATGTTATTCGTACAATTTCTGCATTACTTCCCAAGACCAAATTAATATGGTCTGAAATTCTACCTAGACAAAAGTGGTGGTATTCTGAAGATTTGGAAGCAATGGACCGTGCTAGGAAGAGAATAAATAGTTCAATAGGGGCCTTTGTAACAAGAATGGGTGGTCTATACATTAGATATCCTGATATAGTTTAAACAATCAGTTTTTCAAAAGTGATGGGGTTCATTTAACCGACTTTGGCACTGAAATTTTCCTAAATACATTGCAAGGAGCTATTGAGTCATTTATTCAGTAGAATAGCTGCCTTACATATGTGAGATATACATCACATTGTTTATAGTATTTCAGACAAAAATTAAGTTTTATTTTCTATGGTATTTGGTCACGGCTCTCAGTCCGCACTTTGTGGCGGTTTGATCTGTCACTGCCAAATAATGGTTTCTGTCATTGCCAGATCAATATGTCATACTTCGTGCCGTGTGAGATAAAATTTTCAGCCACTTAATGCATCTTCAAACGGATCTGTATCCCAGGATCCATAACTTCATATACTTTGAATCACTGTATCCCAGGATTCTATTCCGCGTCCGTAACGGATCTCTGTATCCCAGGATCCACAATTATATTTATAGACTTATTTACTTATATATATATTTACTTACTTATATACTTATTTACTTATCTACTAACTAGCTTATTTTATTAGTGGTCTGCCAAACCATGCGGCGACCGAAATTAAGTGATCCAAAAGGACAGTAAACGATTTTAATAGATACTTGATCTGTTGATCTATATTGCATAGACATTAAATATGATATTTAGAGAACATTTAAAGAGTAAATGTTAAATATATGTTGTTTAAATTAATTTGTATATATGTTTATATTTCAATAATCTGAATAAATTCCGTGGCCAAATACCGCCAACACAATTTCATGTTTTTGTTGCACCATCTTGAATAAACTCCGGGAAGTCTACAGATTTCAATTCTGTAAAAGAACAAACGTTTGAAAGAAAGAATGATGATTATTTTAACGCTTAATTACTTTCCCGCGCAAAATATTAGACATTTTTGTTATCTTTTCTATTAAATTGTGAAAATTCTGCTGTTGATTTTTTCCTCATATTTTCAGAGCATGAAAAGTTGTTTGTATTAATTAGAATAAGGCAATAAAAACAATAGGTCACCGAACTCATAAGAAAGATATAATGGACTATAACGACAAAAATTGGCTTTTTCGGCCACACGTCGCTTGATTTTTTTCTTTCAATGAAGATGACGCCACAGTTATATACGTCGAACGTATTGATAATGAACACCGAAGCAATCATTTTTTTGTACGGCACTGTATTGTATGGACATCTTATTAATAAGCGTGATTTGGGGATAAAGAAAAAAAGAAGGTGTAACATTTTTTACATTTTTTGTTTTGTTTTTTTGTTTCAAATATTTCCCTGTGTTGTCCTGGATATCTTATTGTAATCTGCATGGGAGTACTCAAGATGTAAGGGCGGTTGAATCAACTGTTTTATTCCGCAGGAATTCGGGATTTACCACGCCTTCATCAGGATTCGAGAATTTTCATTGTATGGGATCAGTATATTTTCTTAATAATTCGGGATTTGAAAGTTATTATTTCTGGATAGTAAAATGTACATTATTACTATTTATGAAGATGTTGCTTTAATTATGTCAGACCTTTGATATATTTTATAAGCTTGATTTTATCATTTTTTTTTCCTTTGATACAAAAATTAAAAAATGAAAATACATGTATTTGTTTCCCTTCCCGCTAAGTTAAAATATTTTGAGCAAAACAAATTTTGCTCTCCCAATTTTGGAAAATTGAAAAGCCAAAGAACCAGACTTTAATCTTGGACTTTCAAGTTAGGGGCTTTTGTGTTGAAGAAGGTGGGAAGGGGTCTTGTATCCTTTACCCCCTCCCCCGATTTTTTCAATGAAAACTCTAGTTAAAGTTCATATTAGTTCTTATAGTTACTAAGATTGTTTCAAATAATCATCAATCAATTCAATGGTATTGTCTATGAAATAAGCAATCCGAAAAACGTGCTGTAATTTCTTTTTCAAAATATGACGAATAAAACAAGAAAAACCAAGACCAAAACATGAATTATTAGCTACTTACATTCTAAAATAATTCAAAACATATTAAAATTTTGAAGGGCTTTCGAGAAATCTAAAAATATTATAAAGTTTTTAAAAAAATCGGAATCAGTTTCCGTCAATCTGAAAACCCGTGACAGCTAACATTCTGGTAGTATTTGTAAGGAGGGTTGATTTAAACATAATTAATTTGCTCAAAATTGCGAAAGGGATTGCACACAAGCTATTACAACTTATAAAAGCTTTATCCAATATACAATATAATGTGGCTATCGAGATAAGCTCCATAAAAATGTCCAAGGACACACAAACCAATGGACGGATAAGGCGATACCAATGTACATTAACTTCGTTTTTGGGGTGTAATAATGTATGTTATATTTTATTGAAAATTGCAGACATAGAACCCTTTTGGGTTATGGCAATACAAACATATACATGTATTAAACAAAAACATCATGAAATAAACAAATATAAAGAAGAAATAATTATATCAGCTAAAGGTTTCCTTTCCTAAGTCCTAATGACTGTCTAATAAAAGAAAAGTGGCATAAAGAATTGTAAGATCCACATAAAAATTTCCAGGCCTTTTCCGAAAATAAAATGTGGTGCACGTGTCCCTCTAATGCTCTTTAATATTATTGTTGCACCATTGCATAAATTTTTACTTGATATTTCATATCTGCATATCGGAATTTTGCATTTGCGCGGACTTGCATTTCATTTACGCCGATTTTTTCTTTCATTAGCGCCGATTTTTTCTTTTATTTGCGCCGATTATTTCTTCATTGGTGCCGATTTTTACTTGTTAATTTCGTGTCAAATACAGGTATGTTTGTCATTTATCGGCGCAAATATACGCCCCTGCATATTGCACAATCGAAACCATACCAGTTGTCAAGTACGAGGTGAAGGCTATTGCGGTTAACATTTTTCATGTTTTTTTTTCTGGTTTGTTTGTTTTTGTTTTTGTTTTTTGTCTTTTTGTTGTTGTTTTTTTTTTTTGCATTTTTTGTATTTTTTGTGTTTTGTTTGTTTTTTGTTTGTTTGTTTTTTTTTTTTGTTTTTTTTGTTTTTTGTTTTATACGGGTTTTTAGCAGTATTTCAGCTATATCGTGACGGTAAATTTTAGTAGTGGAGGAAGCCCGAGTACGCGCAGAGAACCGCCGGCCTTGGGCTATTTACATTTTTAACGGATTTGCACCTTGCCGAAATATATGAAAAGTGTTTAACGTGCTATGGGCCGTTCCTGGAGACCATGGTGTAAGAGCCGAAAATTCGGTCCATGAAATATTCAACTTCGACCGGGAATCGAAGCACAGTCCCTTTGTTGCGTGATTCAACGCTGGTTTATGAGATAGTGTCGCAATTTTACAAATTATATCAATTATAGGACTCTGTGGTGAATAATTTGTATATTTGTAGATAGTCGGCGGTTCGTACAATAGCACAAGAATATTGCCAATTCTTTTCATATGTCTACAAAAGTAAACGATGTTTAATATTTGTTATACATGTTGTTTATTTGTTTGTCGTTTTATGACAATAAAGAATTTGAATTTGAATTTAATATTGTTCCATCTTATTTACATATAAATTATATTTGATTATTTTTTTTATTTCAAAATTATTCTAACTCTTATCACCGACCCTGTTCACACTTGCAGTATTTGAATCGATCGCGATCGATTCCAATCGGTTTTAGCTGTTCATACTATAAAAAGATCGATTGCGATCGATCTTATTTGGTCCGATAAAGAGAGGTGGTCTAAAAAAGATACATTCAAATAGAGATAATTACGGCTTTGGTGTGAACAGTAAAGATCGATTGCGAACGATTCAAGTGCTTTGAAGAAGTATGCGATCGATTGCAATCGGTTCTAATGAGAATGTAAAACCTGATTAGGATCGATCGCAATCGATTCATATGTTTTAAATGTGAAAATAGACAGGCTTTAAAAGAATCGATCTTAATTTGGATCGATCGCATATAGTTCTAATGTGAACACGGTCACCAACGTAGTTAGTGAATGTCACTCTATTGATCTTCCACACGGTGCGACGTCATAGACGTCTTACAGAACAATGACAATGCGCTGCGTTGTGCGTATAAACAATAGTTACTTTTAGAGTATAAGCTGCACTTTCGGTAAACAATTTAGTCTTTTGAATTAACAATTAGATTTTTCTATTTGTACGGATAAAGGAAACAAAGAGGTCACACGGGTTTATATTTTTTTATTTTTTGTACTGTTTTGGCTTACCCAATAATGTTTGTACCGGTTTTTGACTATGATTTATATGAAAAAATGTTAGTATTTGAAACATCATTCGCCTTCCACAGTAACCTTTTTTTTGAAGAATTATTACATGCTTCATTTGAATAAAATATAAGAATTACATGTGAATAGAATATAAGAATTTTGAATTTTGCCTTTGACTCCATTGAATAGAATCGACCACTGATTATATCTAGATCTTTTTTTAATTAATAATTTGAATATCGTTGATATCCACAGTATATTTTTGAAAAACAGCGCAAACGATTTTAACCCCTGTTCTTCATATAGCTATAACTAATGAATTATCAAACGAATGTCTAAATAAGGTATAAATCGTTAATATATTAAAGAAATAATCAAACAGCCTGTACTTTGGAACCACAGCAAAAAAACAACTTTATCGCTTATCATAGGTGAAAGGTTGGTCAAAATATACAACATAATTGGTATTAATTCCTGAGTTTACACAATGTTAAAAAAAGGTTTCATACCAATCAATAATCAATATGGGTAAAATACTGTTATCTCTAACTGTAATAAAGGAAGTTCAGTACAACAGTAAGTCAGTATGCGAGATGAAAATTATACACATAATTATTTTATTTGGTATTGTGGATTTAATTTTACCTACAAAGAAAGGTATGGTATCTTTTTTTTAACATTCTTTGTGTGATTTTAGCACATACAATTCTATTTCTAATTCCAGGGTATATAATTAAGACAAATAAAACCGAAATTGTAATGAATCTTATTTCTGCAGAAGGCCATATAGACAACTTATGTTGCTTCAGTGAAATTAAAAATCAAACATTTTGAAAGAACAAAATTAAAACTAGGAAAGAACTGATAGGGATTAAATAACCTAAACTGGCCTTAAATTGGTGCCAAGCTATCAAATTCAAGAACATTGGATTAATAGAAAAATACAAAATATGTTAGCAAATTAGCACAAATTGACGAAAAAAAAATACATCAAACAAAACCCCAATTGTTAGTTTTTTTCTATATTTTCTATAAAAGTTTGCCGTAAAATGTTTATTTTGTTGATAGTTACATATTATTAGATTTTTTTTCAATGCCGTCATTTTTGGCTTGTTTCTTGATAAGATCAGGAACAATGTGAGATTCCTGTAAATGAATTATTATTTCGTACTGTCCTTTTTAACTTTTCCGACTCTTCAAAATTCTGTTCCGTAATTTTATTATTACCCTCATTATCAAATTGTAGTTAGAAAAAGATAATATGTTGGACCTCAAATTCTTCTGTGGAGTATCATGATCCGACATTCAAGTCCTTGGTAGGGTCATAGCGTATGGGCCCTTGATTTGGCAAATACAAATTCTGTATTCTGTATTCATAAGAGACTTGAGAAGGTTTTCGTAAGTTTTGATCTGAATTCAGTGTCATTTTTTCATAATGCTAAGCTTCTTATTACTGTCAACATTTGAGACTGAAACAACCAAACGTGTGTTAGTTTACATCAAGGAGGAACTCTCTCCTATGATCTAAATGAAAGTCACTATCAGGAACGAGTTGGTAATCCATCTAAGATACTAAAAATATTCTTAGTAAGAAATACATCTGATCAAGTCATGTTGGTAACAACATTTGCTCGGTTCATAATTGTAGACGCAGATTTAGTTGCTGATATGTGTATTAAGCATGACGTTTTACAACATATAAGGTACGTACCAGTGGTGATTGAAAATCATCCGAAGTCTTTCTTCAAAACATGAGTACTCAGTCTCTGGAAATTGGTTTTTGCAAGAATATTTGTATTTTTTCGATATGGCAGAACCACAGAGCCAGGTCAAAGACATCTTCATCGTCGATCCATTCAGTTTTGACAAATAACTAAATACCGAAGTTACTGTGAATTTAAATTCTGCATATGCGCATTTCGACAGCTTATGTCCCTTCAGTACAGATGAAATCTAAATGTTGGAAGACTTTGAACTCAAAGATGTTTAAAAACTGATAGAGAACAAATATCCAATATNATCTAAATGTAAAGCCAAAAATCAGCCAAGGACAGAGCTTTGCATGAGGGAGATACTCCTTAGTTTTCAACAAAATTTACAAAAATTTAGATATTGTAAGTTTCCAAATAGAATCGGCTTTTGGGTCAGCACAGAAGTACTGACTACTGGGTTACTTTTTTTGATAAAATATGCTCACCAGCCGATCAAATTGTCCGACAGAAAGGCAAAGTGTTCTTCCAGATGCTGTCATTCGTTGCGCCACAAAAAGACGCATTAAAGATAATCACAGGATATAAACAACCCTTCATTCTTATTTTCCATTACATTTAATTCAGTAATTATTTCCTTTTCTATTTTCTTTGTGTATTGTTTTCCAAACGTCCGTCTTTCATATATTTTCTTTGTTTTACAATCAGATCCTCGTTGCATTGTATTACTTAATCACGTTTCAGTTGTCGTGTTTCTAATTTTTGATCATGGATTTCTGTTTGTGTTTGTTTTACTAATAAATATTACTTGATATTTTATAGCTCTTATGGTGATTATACGGGTCGGAACTTCAACATCTGAAGCTAAGTATCCCAACTCTAGTAATGTCAAATACCTATCTTATGAAACAACGGCAGTAGAATTCCGAAGGAACAAAGGGGGTGAAATTCACAAAAATCGAAGTCCAAAGACAGGGCGAAAACGAGAACACAGAAAACAATAACGTTAGACAGATATGATGAAGGCTCTGTATTTAAAATAAGAAGTTGCTAATGCGCTTCTTTAGAAAACTAATTTTAACTTATTTTCCAACGGGTTTTTACTACATCACAGACATTCCAATTTCTGCCAAATTAGAAACAAAAGATTCAAATAAGGATATCTACAGTTATGGTGTGTGCCAAATTTAAGGATAATTGTCTAGTGTCTTTTGAGAAACACGATTTTTTTTGTGTTATATACGACGAAGGCACCAACTATGATGCCAGGCAACAGATGGGAATCCCCATAAGTCGCCTCAGCGAAATGCAGGGTGCGCAATTAACAGTTAGTTAATGGCATGTTCCCCTTAATATGCAGTCATATCTGCCATATAGTAGTTGAAACTGATATCAATATTCATATAATATGTTGTTTTAAGCTGTGGTTTATGTTGAAATGTTTAATTAGGATAACACATGTAATACATGTAGCGTGAATGATTTAGTAAGTTTTATCTTTTGTAGATGTTATATTCTTGTTAGACAAATCTTACAGTATTAGTAACAGCCAGTTCAGAGATACCCTTAACTTTCTACATAACGTCACAAAATTTCTTCCGATTGGTCAACAAAAAACTTTAGTGTCAGTTGTCTTATTTGATAAAACACCGCAAGCTGTTTTTGACTTTGATAAACATCTAACGAATACATCATTACTTCATGCCATTGGCAGTGTCAGTAGTAAATTTGGTGCCGGAACCGACACCGCCCAAGCTCTGAATTATACTCTGTCATTGTTCACTGCAAAGAACGGAAGTAGGAGTGATGCTGAGAAATATGTGGTAGTGTTGACAGACGGGGACTCAGACGACAGAATAAGTACTAAATACGCATCAGATAGACTTCGGAGGAATAATATTACTGTGATTGGTATAGCTATTGGTAGTTATGTGTCTAAAGAAGAGATAACTGAGTTAGCTGGAGGCCGTAATAATGTTGTTGGTGTTAGTGACTATGTGTATCTATGTAATAAAGTTCCGTTTCTCGTAACAAGACTCGGTAAGTAATAATGTTGTTGTTGTTAGTGACTATGTGTATCTATGTAATAAGGTTCCGTTCTTGGTAACAAGACTTGGTAAGTAATAATGTTGTTAGTGTTAGTGACTATGTGTATCTATGTAATAAGGTTCCGTTC